>JZLH01S0131782.1:0-20377 GCA_001188425.1 Eucidaris tribuloides
ACATATTGTACTAGTGGCAGCATAACTGTCCAAACTTTTGTGTTCTAAGGTGTTTATTTGTCCATTCAATCGCTGTCAGATATGTCAGATAGCAAAGTTCCACAACTTTTTAAACGTGTCTTCCACAGTGTTCTTGAAGAACTGTGACCCTTTTTCTTATTAGTTACTTTTTACAGACAAATGGCTTGTTTTATCAATCACTATCTACAGTGTGTATTTACTTTGAGCAATCTACATACATAAAATAATACAGGGACAGAATACCAAAGTAAACACACTATTTAACAATTTGTTCCTGCTTTACTGTATGATTGGAAAAACTTAATAGATGAAACGCTAACAATATTTTGCAAATTCCATTTGACTTCTTGGTTTATTAGAAAATTGACTGTTTTACTAATCTGTATCTATATATTTATTTTCTTTACTCTATACAACATGGCAAAAGAGTACCAAAATATACCAATAAAACATGACTATTTTGTTCCTAATGAGGTTATTCATAATCTATAATTTATAAGTGCATTATACAATATGAAAATTAAGATATTTTCTCTGGTAATTGTTCAAAAGTAATCAAGACAAATTCTCATAAAATGGCACATTCTAAAAAAAAAATGGAAACTAAAATATTTGTAAACAATCCATTTCTGGAGAAAGCTCATTGGTTTTTAAGCTCAGCAGCCAAAACATATATTTTCATAACTTAGGTGCTGGATAAAATATAAATTGAAAATATAAATTGTAATTTTTAAAGTCACACCTGAATTCACAATAACCAGCAACCCCAAAACATTTCTTCATGACACATAGGTCAGGCGAGCACTGCTTGCGAGCACATTTAAAAGAGAAGAAACCAACCGACAGACTGGAACTCAGAGACTACTCCAACATTTACAATAACAGCAGGCAATCACCATTTTTTAATTAGTCATGCTCAGTGAAGTCTTTGTTGTATATTAATTTTTCCCACCAATATATAAGTGTATATAAGTTCAGTACTGTATAATTTTTCTTGTATTTTGTCGTAGTCAAACATCTATTTGGGGTGGGAGGGGCAGGGGACATATTCATTAGAGTCGCAGTATATGGATAAAGCAGTTGAATACTCCATGTTTTTATTGTGCCTTAATTTTTCCACCACAAAACAGTAATTCTGTCACAATGTTATGGGGACAAAACTGGATTTAAAAATCTGGATTACAACTGCTACTGATACCATTTTCTCCACAATACCCCCCCCCCTTCTTACCCCCCCCCCCAGTGGGGATGATGAAGGGGGTTGGATGGGGTTCAATCAATTTGTAAGGATTGTGTAATCATTTGTAAATCAAACTTTACAATGAAGAAAGCAGCATTAAATGACACATCAAATTATCATGAAGCCCAAATTCTTATCAACATACTGAAGGTCTACATTTTTTTTCTTCCAATTTTCAGCCATTTTCTACTGATACTTGTGCTGATACAATCCATGTGCAGAGATCATGATCTTAAGTTGGTATCAGAGTCGTATCAGAGTGGACACAAAATATATCAACATACTGTACCACTATACTAATGTATAAAAATAATATCCAAGTATAAACATTATTTTACAATATAAAAAATACAATTTTACTATACATGTATATCTATTTGGGGGATAAAACTGGATTTAAAAATCTGGATTACAACGGCTACTGATACCATTTTCTCCACAACCCCCCCCCCCCTATTTCCCCCACAGTGGGGATGATGAAGGGGGTTGGATGGGATTCAAACAATTTGTAAGGATTGTGTAATTTGTAAATCAAAATTCACAATGAAGAAAGCAGCATTAAATGACACATCAAATAATCACGAAGCCCAAATTTTTATCAACATACTAAAGGTCTACACTTTTTTCTCTCCAATTTTTAGCCATTTTCTACTGATACTTTTACAATCCATGTGCAGAGATCAGGATCTTAAAGTTATATCAGAGTGGACACAAAATATATAAACACACTATACAAATATACCAATGTATAAAAAAAATAATATCCAAGTGTAAACATTATTTTACAATATAAAAAATACAATATTATTTTACATGTATATCTATTATCAACATATGCAATCAATTGATAAAAATGTAAACCCATATATACATGTAGATACACATATTTTGTATATTTTTGTAGAAAAATACAAAATCAGGAATAAACAACATGGTACTTGCCTGCATATAAATACGTCTTCATCCTGGCAAACATTTAATCTACCACAATCAAGCAATCAAAATGATATCGACACCCCAGCGATAATCGAACGTTGGCTCGTAGAATACCAAATTCTTTCCTCACATTGCACAACGGTGTAGAGAAAGTCCCGGACCGGCGAGGAAAAAAAATATAAAATTGACAGAGAAGATCTCCGCTGGTCACGAACTTGGTTAGACCAATGTTAACATTCTTGACTCCCGGCAGGGGAATTTTGAACCGGTCTTCCGAGATGCGCGGCGTTGATGGAAATATTGAAACGGCAGCAGACGGTTGTGTTAGGCTTCACATGGTGTGTGTAATCACGTTTGTCTTTCATACCCATAACTGGCATGGGAGTGGGTTTGTTGCACTTGTTATATCAATGCAGGGGGACGGTCAGATCGATGCTTTGGTTTCTCGCTGCATTTCTACGTTGAACTGGCGACTGCATGGCCACTTAATGTTAAGCTCTCGTATCCTGTGTCGTGTGGATGGCGGATGAGTGAGATTGATAATCTGGCGAGTGCGGCATGCAGGGTTGTTGCACTTGCTGTCTTTTTGGGGACTGGACTGGATATTTCTTGTATCTTGTAGCAATCTGATATCACTGGTCATTTCAAAATTTGGTTATCCGCTGTCAAACATCATACATGTTTGTGTAAGTTTTAAATCCAAGAGGGAGCAAGGGACACGGGATTGCTGCACTATTCATATCAACGGGACTAACACGATTCAAGCTTTCGTTTCCTGTATCCTCACTAAATGTCACTAATGCTGAAATTTCTAGTCAATACTCGATACACAATTAATAGAGATATTTTTGCATTCAGGTAATGTATTAAGTCAAATCTCTCATAGTCAGATCGGGCGGGTACTTAATAATCTGTTGCACTTCGTAACCCACGAAGAAGGGTCAGCTTAAATTGTCAGTAATCGTCTAGTGAGAGTGCGCAACGCTGATGCCTAACTAGTCGGGCAGGTGGCCAGGCTCCCTGGACCATGTCGCTGGAGGCCACTCACTTTTGTTTTTCTGTTATCTTGCATCAATCACACTTTTCGTACACTTATCTGACAGCGCTATAATGGGTTGTTGCACTTATAATGCCGAATGGGGATTTGCAATGGCTTTTTTTTTCTAGGGAGGGTTTTTTTAGAAGACGCACTGTGATATTTTAATCCCAATAACATTTGTCGCCGACTTGTAACTGACAAGACGCTAAACTCCTACCGGTTTTTGCTAATGCACTGTACTTGACATATGACACTGAGTGACCAGCTGTAATAAGTGGGTATTCCACATTCATTCTACGTTCAGTTTAATCTCAGTAGCTCAAGAAAGAAATGTCTTAGATGGACACTTCAGTTAGAGTTTCAGTATCTTATTATCTAAAATCTTTTGTTTTACATAATTGTCCAGAATCTATGATACAAACATTTATACATAAACGAAATAACACCATGACTAGACAATCATGTGTTTAGTTCCTTACATACAGTTGTCATACTACCTTACTCACTTAATACATAATTGCAGTCAAACATGTGATCAATGACTTTAGTAAGGATGGTTTTAATATGTTAAAGGGAGGCAAATGACGTTTGATATCATGGTTTATATAAATGATAAATTATCGCAATTGTCTTTATTATATCACTCTGCAATAAGATAAACACTGTATATTCAAATACAGGCTGAAAATGAGTATGAATATACATGAGTTTTAGTTTATAAATTATGTAAATATCATAAATACAAGCATTGATAATATAACAAGAAAGAAACTTGTTAAGTTTCTAATGGCATGAGACACTGAAATCCACCCCTAAAAATGATTGAATCTTGTTTGCAAAATCATCACTGTGAGACTATACAGTCGTCGAGGAATGCACAAAATGACCGACAGGACACACACCTCAAATCGTGTCATTTCGCTCCGTCTTGACGTAACTGATGAAATGCCTTGGTCTCAGCCGGTACGAAACATTTGCGCAGAGTTGAAGAAATTTGCACATCCTCCCCAAATGGCCGTGTGTTCTTCGGAGGGTTACTTCTGGGTATCCGTATACAGTTTTAGCGGGTTAGTGCACTGTGCATTTCCGCAACAGAGATTTTATGACGCGATATCGTTGTATCGGTGTGATGTGGCTGATAACGGTAAAAAAGGGTCACTGCACCATTACGGGGGCAAAACCATGTCAAAATTCCCTCCCGTGCCGACAGTATGATGTCATTAACGGCTTGCTGACCAATCCTACGAAGGATTATGGGTCGAATGCCGAATTAAACGGGGGTAGGGATATGTTTATATCAACTTCAGACCCTTCGCTATTCACCGTGATCACATCATTGGTGTATGATATTATGATAACATCAGGAGAAATTTAAACAAACTTACAACAAATGTTTCGTTGAATAAAGTTGCACCATTGGATCATATGGATGTCTAGTTTCATTCGTCCATCACGGGTGAAAATGAATGGCTATACACTGATCTGGAATGTCTGCTCGATGTGGATTTCTCAGAATGAACAAATTGCAGTTTTGTCATTGACGACTTTCACCATACGCTGAACTTAAAGCCAGGGGATAGTATTAGTACTGTTTAATCTGAAAAGAATTATTGTACTCATCACTTTCTCATAAAATTATGGCATTGTCACTTCAAACATCAGAAAACAAGATCAAACCAACTGAAATTTGTTTTGAATCATATCGATCAGCAAGCAGGTACCACTGCATGAACTTCTGCACCTATTGTAAAATGTCAGAGTCCCCCCACTCCCACCCCATCACAGAAGCTCATACATTGAATAATTTCTCTTTATGGAAGCTTTGATCAAAGTCTGCATTTTTTTTTTCTCAGGGCTCTAATAGATATACCTGAAAAATCAAATTTCACCAATACTTATTACTAACTTGTATAACCTATTAAAGGTATTGGCTAACATTTACCACAGTTAAAAAAATCTGAGCCGCATGATTCCCCATGCTACCAATGTCTTTGATGACGTCTAAAAATGAAGCCCTGAAAAAATTGTATTTCAAAATGATTATTTAGTGCTTTAAAAAAGTGAAAATCGTAAGTTGACCAGATTCACTTGCCCATTTCCTCCCATAGACTTACTGTGTGTACACCTAGGTTAATAAAACTCGCCCCGAGTTTTATTGTTTATTAACCCCTTGGGGACGACGGGCTTGTACAGAAGCCCATTGCATTGCACTCTCAGAGACGACGGGCTTCTATAGAAGCCCAGAAATTATGATACAAATTTCTGTCAAACACTGGATAAACGGATAAGTTGTGTTGCTTAATGCATCTGTACCAAAAATTACGCATTTTTGACCAGTATAAAGTAAAAGAATAAATATTATGTGAAGAATTTTATTAAAAAACATGGGTTATATTCCCTTCAAAGTCAACCACTTGAAAATCGAGTCGTCTCTCAATAAACAACAGTGCTCTATAGCATCGAGCCCAAGGGGTTAATGTATAACTTGCCATTGGCAGTGTAACTTTCCAAACTTTTGTATTCTAGGGTGTTTATTTGTCCATTTGAACACTACTATGTAGCTCAGATATCAAAGTTTGACAATTTTTTAAATTGAAGCTCCACAATGTTAGCCTATCACTTTAAACTATCATTAGTATAACGATTAGTAGTAGAGTAGTAGTAGTAGAAGTAGTAGTAGCAGTAGTACATGTAGTAATAGTAGTAGTAGTAGTACTAGTACGTGTAGTAGTAGTAGTAAAAGAAATAGGAGTAGTAGTAGTAGTAGTAGTACATGTAGTAGTAGTAGTAGTAGTGGTAGAAGAAGTAGTAATTGTAGGACTAGTAGTAATAGTAGTTTGATGTTTGTTCTGAAAAACAATTACTAATATTTCTTCAAATATATATTTGTTTAAAGTAAGCAAGCCATGGAAACTAAATAGTGAAAGGTAACTATAGTTCAGAGATGATGCATGGGTTCAATTATAAGACACAATAAAACTAATGAAAGATACAACTCAAATGGTTCCACTGTACATAGAAATTAATTTCCTCTTAACAACACCATAAAACCAACAAAACAAACTACATATCATGGTTCCATTGTACAAATAAATTAAAAATTTCCTTCCATACAGTAATGATATATCCTGTACAAAATAAGGTTCTAGTCAGTTGAGGAAAAAAAATGGTTCACATTACATAGTTTTACAATGCCAGGAGCGTGTAAAGAGCAAGCAAAAAAAAAAAAAGAAGAAAAAAAAATCCTGTAATTGAAAAAGACCCCACGTCTGGAAAATAAATGACATATAACATACATGTACCTCATGTGGAATATTAATAGAAAGGAACTATTAATTTGTATGGGAGTGCCTACTTTTAATAAATTTCTTGAAATGAAAAAAAAAAGTGATATGCATTGTTGGTATAAATTTTTATATTATATGTGTAGTCATGTTAAAGGAGGAAACATACAGAAGTTTTAGAACGTTTATACTTCTATTTTTTAAGTTTTAATCCTACTGATATTGTGGTTGATTGTATTTTGATGATGAAGTTACAATTTCATACTGTTGTACAGTCTAAGACAATTCATTATTAAAATATTCTCATATCTGAACACACCAGGTTATAAAGCAGGTGTGTACAGTCATATGCACAAATTTTACATTAACTTAAATACATTATATGCTTCTAACTACAATCACTATGCACTTGCATGAAGCTCACAATTTAAACTATATCATCAATCTGATTTGAAACTGATAATAGATACACATCATCTGTTTACATTCCTAATATTCTATAAAATATACTGCTCAAATTGTATCATCTGGAAGATAACCTTTAATGATTCAACTTCTGCAGAAAAAAAAAATGTCAGTCACTCTCTCGCATAAAACACACACATGAAATATTGCCACTTTACCGGCTATATTAATATTGAATCCATAACTTCGTTTTGATATTAGGAAACCTTATTACCATTTTTTTCTGAAATCATCTGAAGTTCACTTATATGGAGATACATGCACAGAGTAGTAATCATGTTTTTTCTTCTTTCCTCTATCGTGGGGATGAATATAATTGTTGACGTCTGTAAATATGGGGAAAGTAGCATTTACGCTCTTCTTATTACTCAGGGGCAGCAGATTTTGTTTTACAAGTCCGGAATGAAGTTCACTCGGTCAGTCATACTTACTTTGATGTGTAATATATAAAGATATATATTTTAGTTTCCACTCTGCACATCACAAGGTTTCAAGTAAAACCTCTCAGTCCCAAATATAAGATATTATGTTGGTTTTGCTATTAGGCAGTCCCGCTTGGTACAGAGAGAGTTAATATGGCATCACATGTGATCTCCACTTCCAAATTAAATTGTCACGTCAAATACGACAGAGCTAACTCCACGATAATGAAGATGAAATATGGAGATGGAATTGAACTTGACATTTTTGTAAATGCAGCCATCTTTGTTAGAAGTGGTCGTAACTGGTGGTGCTTTTAATCCTAAAATGGCCCCCAAATGTAAAGGTGTCCTAAATCATTTGAAGTAAAATTTTGTGCAAATGATCAGATGAAAGTGTTGTTCATCTTGCCCAACACACAAGCAGAAGTTCATATTGATTTTTAAATTGTATCAAACAGCAACCAGGTAATAAACGTATAACATATTTTATTAATTTATTTATTTATTTATTTATCTATTTATTTTATTTACTTATTTATTTATTTATTTATTTATTTACTTATTTATTTATTTATTTATTTATTTCTTTATTTATTTATCTATTCCTTTATTTATCTACTTGTTTGTTTTTATTCATAGAATGATAAAATGTACTCATTGCAAAATCACTGAAAATAGTGTTTTATTGGAAATGTGTTGCAATTATCATAGCATTTCAACTATCTTTCAGTACTTATCAAAGTTGGTTATAAAGCTTCTGTAAAGTACTTATTGTGGTTTGATAATTGAACTTGAATTAATTAGGAGCTGATCACTACTGGTCTCAAAGTCACCAGATTAAAATAGAAAAACATACACATCATAAAATTAATGGAGAATTTTCCCCAGATGTCCATATGATTTAAGTGACTGCAGAAAATAAAAAGGAACTCAACTCAACTCAGTTTGAGTACATTTGGATAATCCATTGCAAAGTTTAATTAAATGCCTGTGCATGGCACCCTCTTGTGGCAATTCTGAAATAGCTGTGATGGTGTGTTACAACAAATATTCAACTGGTACTTTGACAGTAATAAAGCAGTTGACCTCACAACATTACAAAGGCAAGAAAAATCAAACAACAAAGGGGGTTGTATCTATGGTTAAGATAAAATGCTATGAAATTTTTGTATAGTTGTAACCCTTGGAACCTTTTTTGTAAATTTGAAAAATCATAATTCTTGAAAGGATTAGCCAAATTTGCTCAAATTTTTAGTGCCGAGGTTCAAGTAATTTTTCTGCAGTCACTGAATCCACCCTGACATCTGCTGAAATTCTTGTGTAACTCCCATGCTAGAAAAATTGACATTATTTTGTTTCTCTTTTTAATTTAGGGGTTAAATCATTCTCATTTGTCCCTTACAAATAAATGTACAAACATGGGATTCACAACTTGTCTGCAGACTGCTTGATGTTTTAATTGGTAAATACCATGAAGCTATTCTCATTCTGTTATTCAATGTATAACTCAATTTATATCACTTTCAATACCTACACTTTGTATTTTGTATATTTACATTTATTTTAATTAATTCAAATGTGCAATACCATCAACTGTTGTTGTTTTAAGTATATATATGTACATGTAAATATAACAGTGCTTTGTCTTCGGACTGCTTCGGGGAAACCCTATAGATCAAAGGTCCTACAGACCAAGGGTCCAATAGACAGATTATCAAAATGGGTCCGGTAGACCGATTTACAAAGAGGGTCTGATAGACCAATCGCCGCAAAGGGTCTAGACCAAGGGTCTGATTGACCGATAACTGAAAGGATTCCATAGACCCGTTACAGACTGTCTGTGGACACTTTTTGTTAATTGGTCTATCGGACCTATTAGATAATTGGTCTATCACACCTTCGATCTGTTGGATCCTCAGTCTAAAGGACCCAGGGTCTATGGGGGGGGGGGGTCACTTAGTATAATTGTGTGATACCTATGTGCCACGGTTGAGACCCCCATTTTCAGCCCAAATTTCAGTTCCAGAGCATCACAATTTCAGAAGGCACAGAAAATTTTTGATTTTTTTCAGTTCCAGAGACCCCCAAATTTGCCGTTTTGCTTCTGATTTTTTCGCGGCGCGGCCGGGCCATAGCATTGCCCTTTCAGCACAGAAATTTGCCGCAGTGCAGTTCCGGAGCACAGCATTTTGAGGTTTTCTGAAGCCTTAGCTCCAGCTCCGGAGACCCCCCATTTTTTGCTCAAGCCAGTTCCAGAGCCCCCAATATTCGACTTCGGTGCGGCACATAGGTATCACATTGTAAGTCGAGTGCCCCCCCCCTCCCCTGGGGTCTATCAGACCTTTTTCAATAATCAAACCCTCAGTCTATTGGACTATAAATGGACACCTTTGATCAGTGGATTTCATAACAAACAGAATTGAAATTGAATTTGAATGGATTTGGAAGAAAAAGTTGTCAAATACATATAATATGATATAATATAATATATAGCTAGTAATCTTTCTTAATCCCAAGTTGCAATCTACATACTGCACATGCCACATGATTTGTTTCCCTTATTTTTTATGTGTTTTTTTTTTCGTCTAAAGTTTTGAATGCAAAAGTAAACTGTAACATTTGATTTACATGTACGTGGCAAAAAAAGGAAATGTGAAATTGCTGGTTAGTGTTGATGGGCAAATTTTGTTAAGGACACTTGACATTTTTGTGATCTGTGATGGTCTTATCCCTTGCTTTTTCCCTTCTGGAGAGAAAGGAAGAAAAATAGAAAGATAAAATGGCACCCAAAATGTAGCATTTCACTTTGCGTTTTCTACTAAATACTTGCCGAGCTGTTTCTACCCCCAGCTTCAAGTAGACACATAATGTTGTTTTTGGAAGGAAATCAGAACGAGATGCAATTTGCTGGCCAAATATTTGTGCTAAGTGTTACGGCTGGCTGTCAACGAAGACCCCAGTCTAACACGAGATTGGTGGTGTAAGGAGAGACAAAACCAACATGGGGGTGTTGAGAACATTTGGAAAAAAAAACAGATATAGAAAAGGAGAGAGCAGAGAAGAGGGAAATGGGTTCAACTGAACCAGACCTGACTTGTGACAAATTACTGTAAATGCGTTGTTTGCGAGGCAGGATTCCGTCGTCGAAAGCTGCAATTCGGGGTTGAGAATTTTCTGACCCACGAAAGAAATTAAAGGAGCAACAGAAATGAAAAAAAAAATTTATGAAATGGCCATGCATGGACACTTCACATCTTAGCATTCTATAATTCGCTGTCATTGTTAATGGAGCAGCTGCCAAAACTGTGTCATGATGGACCTAGTGCAAACTTGTTACATCCTGGACAGAATTAGTTTTCAATTCTCGCTCACATTTGTTTGTTTTGTTTGTAAGTTTGTTGTTAGATCGAAGGATGTTACATTAAATATTTAGCATTAGGTTGATATATTTTATTTGTATGTTTGTTTGATAGGAGCCTGTTAGGTAACAGCTCAACATTGGGTTGATACATTTTGTTTGTTTGTTTGTTGTATAATTCTCAGCAACTTAAAAGAAGGGTTAAGACTGGGTAAATATATTTTAAATTATTTTTTCTCTGTTTGTTTGTTGTATGTTCTAAGCATGTTAAGTTAAGGGTTAGCATCGGGTTGTTATTTAGGCCTATTCTGTTTGTTTGTTGTATTATCTTAGCATGCTTTGGGATAATATATTTTATTTGTTTGCTTGTTTTGAAAAAGGAAAAAGGAAAAGAAAGAGAAGATAATTCTAAACTAAACAGGAATAATTTTAACCCATTGGAGAAAAATTGATTTGACTGTATCATGCATTCTCCACAGAACGTAGCTCTCATTCAAGCTCTCAAGTTCTCATTCTTAATCTCCAATAAGTTAATATATCACTTTGAAAATCCCTGAAAATTTGTCCCTGCTCTCCAATAATGTGAATTTTTTTCTAGCATCTTCCAGTTTATTGTAATAAAAATTATGTATGTAATAAAGGTTATTTATGTATGAACAAACAGAAATGAATAACAAATAAATACACAAAAATACAAAATAATTATATAGGAATAAATATATAAATTAATCAATTAACAAAAAATCTATAACAAGGACCTCAGGAAATGAAAAAAACAAAGGGGAAAAATTGAAATACACAAAATACAGAAATAAATAAATAGAAATAAAGATATAAATTAATCAATTAACAAAAATTATAACAATGACCTCAGGAAATTAAAAGATCAAAGAAAAAAATATGAAATAAATAAAGGCAATTAATACAACAACATATTAAAACACACAACTTTTTTCCTTGTCCATTGTTGAGTAGAAGAAACCCATTAGCTCTCTGTCTGTTTTATGGAAGCAGCTAGTTGACAAGCACATATCTACAAGCACATCAACAACTACAGCATCTCCCATCCCTATTCAGATTGAACTCAAGGGGCAATCTCCTCTTAAAATGCTAAACATCACGGAGATGGCTCTACCGGCCGGCCTGGCATGCTTGTCTTGTCATTCACAAGACAGAATTTCACGACATTAGGTTCAAGTTACATCGCAAAACCCGGGGTGGGATCGGCCCTTTTGTTTATGTGTCTAAAATACACTGTGTACTTTTCTAGACCCATGCCTGGTTGCTTCTGGTATACACGACAGGATCCGGCAAGGCAGCGCACACCCAGGGCTCCGGGAAGAAATTTATTCTACGCGTAACCGGCGAACTGAAACGCACTTTTCTCCTCGTGCTGGGGGTTGCGGCGGGAGCCCTCGCTGCCTGCCGAGGAATGTGAGAGAAGCATGGCGTCTGTCTTCACCTGTTAACTTATGTTTGTCCTCTGGGACCACTGATCCTTGTCAGTGCTGGCGTGAACATTCCCTTGGCTTTCCGCGAACTGAGGGAGCATGGATTTCTTTCGGGGTCCAGGGATGCAAAATGTACGCACTCGTTTCCCTGTGCTTTGGTTGGAAAGTCTAGTTCTGTGATGCATCCTGTTATTTTCTAATTCTGTTTTTGATATTTTATTTGAATTTGTTGATGTATTCTTGACATATCAATATATATTTTTCAAGTGTGATATATATTTTAGATGTAATGAATACATATTCTTAATACATTGATATAATGTATATTGTGGTGTATATTCTTGATATATTGATATATATATATTCTAAATAATCTGGACTATATTGATGGATATATTCTAGATATAATGTTGTAGATTCTTGATATATTTCTTTGTCATATTTTTGTCTTCTTTACACATTAGGTTATAGGCAGCCAATATGTCATCATTCACAATTACACACAGTTTACATAAAGTGGAAAAACAAAAAACCTGTACTTAATTCTACTTGTTAGAAAATAGTTATTATACTAAGATCCCTCAATTAAATATTTACTTGTTTTAATAATGTCTATTTTGATTTCCCTGATCCCCCTAGAAATATAACAAACGATACTATTACCATGTACATGTATGTATTTCATATTAGATGGTCTGTTATTACACTACTCCCATACTTCTAACAGATTAGTAAAGACCTGAGAGTGTTTTGAATTAGTCAAATTCTGAATACTTTACATACAGAACTAAGATTATTTTTACATTAATGTAAGCATCTTCTTCTTTTTTTTGGGGGGGGGGCTGGTTTTGAATTTTTCTATTAATCTTGAAAACAGGTAAATTCTACTCATTGTCAAAAAAATATATGCTGCTCCTGTAGCATATCAGAAGTTGCCAATTCTATGTGCTTCATAAAAGTTGAAGTTCATGTGTGCACATCTAAAGGTATGAAATGTAGACATCATAGTGCACTGATGAAATTAGAATACTTATTTGATTAGATAAAAAGAAAAATGTAGGGCTGGGTTTTATGAGAATACATGCAGTTGAAGTTATAGCATTTCTGAACTTGGAGTGGGAGACCTACAATGATTGAACTATGATGATGAATATTATGTTTCCCATAGCAGATAGATAGCTTTCATGTGACTGGCATTAATACAATTTTTAAGACCGTAGGCCTATAGTTCTACCAGTAGAGTCAACTCATTGATTACTGTCTGGTAAAATAGTGTCAAGGAACGAACCTTGCTTCTGTGAAATTAAATGGCAAGACTTGACCTATGGTCCTTGTGACCACTGACCTATGGGACCTACTGTTCTTGACCTTTCAAACAACCATTACAAATAGTGATGGATTTCTAGACAAGGAAGAATCTAGTTATCTTAAAGGCAAAATTTAACAATGACCACAGTTTTGAAAATCTGCTCGAAATGTCTTTGATAACGTCCAAAAATAACGACCTGAAAATTTTTACTGCAACGTGATATTTCAATACTACTCTAAAAGAGCGACAATTTTCAAGTATCCAGTTTAAAGTTGTCGAGACCTTGTCCCACCATTTCCTTTCACAGACTTCTTTATACTACTTCATAGTCCACCTGATGAATAAGTTGGTCTATTTCTAGGGTTGCACGTAAGGTTTGAACCATAATTCAACCAATGTGACGGTACATCATCCAGACACAAAAAGATTCCTTGCAATTATCATGAAGTTTATACTACGACTTTTCATTGGACAATAAAAAGTGAATAGGATTTATACCAAAACAATAATGAAGGATGAATAAAAAAGAACAAGAGATAAACAATGCTCAATCATGCATTATTCCCTTAGGAAAGCACAAATGGCAAAATGTTTTCACTTCATAGCGTGATGAACAGATGTGTATCAAGTCATGTAGATAAGGCAGAGAACATACCAGGTGTGATGAAATGAGATATGTACATGGTAGTATCAAAGCGACAACTCTTCCATAAAGCTCAATTTTACCTATCAATGGTTCATGTAAGCAGAATCTCGAAAATAATACTGTGCAAATATAACACAATGTCAATATAATACATGTGTGGACAATTGATGAAATTACACAAATTTGATGTTTCTCAGACTACAATCATTACATTAACTCTACAATCAATTGATATCCCCCTTACTGTGGTGAATAAGTTGTTCCAATCTCTACTGCAGTTGGCATTACTGGAGGGAACCAATTATGAACTTAAGTTGAAATATACACCCTTCAATATAGGTTAATAAATTCAAATTACACTTTCCTCCTAAATTTTTTTTAACTTTGAAATAAAACAATTTTATGATTTAACTCATATTTCATTAATTGAAAGAATAAAGAAATGCCTAGAAATATTCACACAAGCAAAATAGGTATTAAAGACAGGGTGTCTCTTTTGCAAGTATAAAAATTAACTTTGTGTAAATACACTGGTATATAGAAGAAAATACCATCTTAAAACCTTAAGCAAAGTATAGGAGCAAGAAACACAGTTTTAGTGGAATTTATAGCCACCATTAGACTTTGATTTGAATTATTGTCTTGTAAAGACAAGAACTCCTGGCATAGAACACACACAAACAGTTGGTTTGGGGGGCATTTTTCAAGTTGATGGTTATTACTGATCCTCAGATTTCACAGACATGTCATTCATCAATAGCCTAAAGGCATGAGTGATATTTAAGTGTGCTGCAGGAGAGGTGCAAATGAGATTCCTCGCCTTTAATTTGAAGGAGGACACCTGTTTATTTTTCGTACCCTTCCTTGCAGCAGATAACCAAAACCAAGTCTCTCACTTTTTGTCATACTCTCACAGACCCCGCCCCCCAAAAACGGTATATAATTGGAAGGTTGCTCACACATATACATGACCTTTGACCTCATCCCACATCGGAATAAGCTCCTGTATTTCCTTCCACCCTCCCTGGGTGTCGAATGTCATGGAAAAGCGCTAACAACCGGATAAACTTCAACCCTCCGTCATGTTTTCGGCGCAAATCTGATCGGAAAAATACACGCTGGAATATTGGATGGACTGCAACTTGATCTGCCGGAGGAGAAATCCCATTTCCCCCCCCCCCCCTATCCACACTTTGAAATCCCTTCTCTGTCATAAGTTTATTATGTTCACACGATAGGATTCTGTTGATATTGAATTGTACATAACTTTTATACTATGTATAGGCCTAAATGGATTGACAAATATTGATTTATGTTGTACATTTTATGTCTATTTTATTATTCACTTTTACATTTAGTCACTGAAAATTGATTAATCATATTATTTTTATTATTTATTACTACTACTCGTAATAATACTACCAGTAATAATCATCATTACTTTCATTAACTGCTTGCAACCATTAACTGATATTAATAATTTGATAAATGAAAAAAGGGCCTTGATTAAAATAACAAAATGTATACAGTCTCTCTTCAAATTCTATTTTGATCTGAACATGTATCTACTTTAATACTTACATGTACTTAACTTATACTTACTACTTACTTAGTTACTTACTTTCTTACTTACTTACCTACTTTACTTATTTTTTTTATTTCTAGTTTTATTTTTTAAAAGCAAGAAAATCTGCATTCTGACTTAAAATGTTGTTTCAGGTTTTCAGGTGCATAAGAAATGAAATGGCTAGTATATTTTTAACTACATCAGTTTTATCTTTGAAAAGCAATAAAATCTGCATTCTGACTTAAAATGTTCGTTTCAGGTTTTCTGGTGCATAACAAATGAAATGGCTAGTATCTTTTTAACTCTCATAGCAGACTATCATGGAATATTTTAGGACATACTATAACATGTGGAAAGGTATTGCTTTTAGTAGCCTATCAACATTCATGGAACTAGAGTACTGCTAATACATACAATCTTGATTTATCTGGTTTTATATGTTTTTCTTTAGAAAAGCTTAAGACATGTCAAATGTTAGCATATACCGTCGACTGTCTGGCAGAAGGGCCCTAGCATATGTTCCCACTAGAAGGGCCTTAACACTAAATTGTCTCTAACTTGAAAACCATTGGCTCTTTTCACATGAAATCAAAGTAGTATGACATTTTTAGATCCTTCTGTCATTTTATTAAGTGCCAATATCAAATAAGGCAATATTACTCAAATTACAGAAAATTTACTAGTAAGGCCCTTCTGCTGGGAACATACGTTAAGGCCCTTCTGCCGGACAAGCGACGACAAGTACTTCATCCTGACATCCTTGAATAACAACATTGAATCATCATAGGTTCATCGCAAGGGAAGTTACTTAGTTAAGAAAAAAAGAGGTCATTAACTCTGGACAAAAAAATAAAACAGCTCTAGCTAATGCTCTTGTACTACTCAACTGCAGCTATTCTGTAAATTTTCTATGGTTCAGAGTACAAGGGTACTAATGCATACAAAAGGACTACACAGACTTTTTCACACGGAAACATCACTTGATCAATGTTTTCACACAACCTTAATCAGTACTTGCTAGAAATGCAATGTCAAGTTGGTATGAGTTACATGGATATACTGACAATCCAGCTCAATACTCAGTGTCAACAGACTTCAAAAACACATTCAAAATGACAACAAAAGAATCCCAAGTATTTGCTCAAACAGAAATGTTAATGAGGGTTAGGATATTCACGATGAGTTAGTAGGTAGAGTAGATTGTTTTTCAGACTTGCCGTTCATATTGGATGAGACCACGTGGTATCGATATTCCAATCCCAGAAACAGAATCTTTCAGGTCGAGTCAAAACCACTAAGTACACGTACAAGTCCATAGAAAATGAAGCCGTGCCAATGATGGGGTCTCGTATAATGGAAATGGGCTTATAGAGCTCTCGCTCTGTCCCTTGCACTTAGCTCTTTGTGTTAAATAAATAGGTACACATATAAATAAAAGAACTATACAAACTATTTTCGGAGTGACACACAGGCGACCTTAATACCCCTTTTGTAACGATCTTTAATACAGTCTAGGGAAAAAAATTAATGCCGAACTGGGTCAATGGGTACCGAGAGTTGTCGAGAAGGGAATAAAGAGAGTAGTAAAAATCCATAAAATCACAGTTGTTCGTTTGCGGGGTTTGTTTAGACTATGATTAAAAAAAATCCCCCGCCAAAGGAGGGAAAAGTCGGTCAAGGATTTTCGGTCGACATTTATATGCATACGCCTTGAACTAGTTTTTCGAGCGCCAGAATGCGGCTGCCGAAAAAACAAATCGCGCTCTCAGAAGGATAATCTAAATGCTGGCTTTTCGGAGATTTACGTGCTTGTGTCAGAGTCCGGTAGCAATGCGCATAAAATAGATGAAGACATGGAGAAGCTGCATGAGAAGAGATGGCAAATGAAAGGATACAAATGGTTTTCGTACAAAATATCGCAGATGCCCCAAGCAGAAGAGACTGTAAATTATTATTCGCTTCCAAAATATAATAATCCAAACAGATAAGTCCACAGTTCAGATGAGTACAGACTAAAATCCCAATTCCTTTAAAGGCATTGTATAACAACATTTCCATTTAAAAAAGCGTGAGCTACATGTACATGTTTCCCCAAGCTTTAGTGTCTCTGATAAGGTCTAAAAATGAAGCCCTGAAAAAAATTGCAGTTCAAAATGATCATTAAGAGCTTTAAAAAAGTAAAAATCATTGAGAGACCGTTCCAGTTTCCCCCCATAGACTGCTGCGTTTCAGAAATCAGCAGAATTTTCAACGGCCGAGAATAATTCATGTGCCAATTTTAATCTGTACATATTTTACTAATGACAGCATAACTATCTGAACTTTTGTGTTCTAGGGTGTTCATTTGTCCATTCAAACACTGTCAGATATGTCAGATAGCAAAGTTTGACAATTATTTTAATGTGTCTTCCACAATGTTCTATAGCGTCTTTAAAGTTATATCAGTTTTAATGAATACTTTTAACTTTTTACCATTTGTATCGTTTTTTTATTTTTCATGTTCGGGAGAAGGTAACATGAACTTCACGGTCAATTTCCCAAATCCTTGGATCTATTTGTTGTTTTGCTACAGATTTCAATGGCATTTGTCATTATCGTATTACATGAAACCTTGATCATACATAGATCATTGAAAGAAATGTGACCAACATCATTAATTTGTCAAAGTAACCACTTACAAATATCTATTTCCATGTATCAAAATACTCATCTACATAATGCTCTAGTTATCATCTATCCTCCAATTGCAAAACACCTGCTTGATCATTTTGACTCCCATACAAATGTACAATTCTTAAAGGCAGGGACTCTCATTTGCATTCCTCCTGCAGCACAGTAAAACATTACTCATGCCCAAAGGCTACTTCAACCAGTTGAAGACGGTTTGCTTTTGCTTAAACACACATTTCCCATAGACCTCGAGACCAGATTCTTGTGTCTAGTCTTCAAAGGGTTAAGGACATGTCTGACCTCTGAAGATAAGTAATTACTTAGAATTTGAAAAATGTGTAAAAACCCAATGGCCGTTTAATATATGTTCTGTGCTAGGAATTTTTTACTCTTCACTTTTAAATTGTATGTTTACATGTAGGTAATTTGTAGACTATCCATTTAGAGCAATATTTCATTATAATTTTGTTTAAAATAATGAATTTCAGAGCACATTCTTGTGCCAGAACTGCATAAGAACGGCCATCCATTACTTTGTGCACAAAAGTATAGAGTTATCCCCATGTGTGCCCCACATCTGCAATCTCTCATCAGTGGTATATCATACCCAGATCGCAAGCGATAGTTGACTGTATGTGCATGCCCAGATCGCACATCATGCCGAGTTGCGTTGTCGGGCTTTCCTGCGGTCCGCGGCAACCTTTGGCTTCGGGCGTGACTGATGGGAAAGTGTCAGAAGATGTGCCACCATCACCTTTTCAACGGTTCCGTGCTGTCGTCGACGCAGGTTACGATCTGAGATGCAAATTCTGTAACGCTTCCATACGCTTCGTGACACGAGGATTAAACACGCAAATCACTGCGACGATTACAAATATGCTTCATCCGAAGGCAAACAATTGCAAGAGATATTCCACTGTGAAGACAGATCATACGTGGACGAGTACGTGTGTTGTCGTCATATTGACAAAGTACAAAATCTTGGCAACCTCTCACACCCTGGGTGTGCATGCGTAATGCCACAAAATACATTTAAGAGAATTCCGACAAAATATACCTCGACATTCACAAAGAAGGCGAAAGTTTTCATCAATCAACATATGTTTTGCCACCAAGGATCAACAACGCAAATGTGGCCCACTTCGAGCCTCCGACATGCATGTCTGAAGCCGAAATGAGATAATCTTGGTCGGTGATCCTCAAAGGTATGCAAAGCCTGCCGTTGAACTTGAAGGAGTTGGCGTTCAGAAACCGCACGGCGGCACAGATTATTCACTCTGAAGTTTTGATCTCACATTCAAATGGGACCCTATGGAGTTTCCAATAAAAGAAGGGGAGTGAGGTACTTTTGAGGTTTTTCTGTAATTATTTATTTATTTGTTTTTTGAGGTTTTAGGAGTACTGTGACAGATTTGAGCAAGAATTAATTTTGTTGGGGAAAGTTGGGGAAAGTTGGGGAAAGTTTGGTATTACTTAGTACTGTAATTGATATTAGTACTGTAATTGAGATCGGACTGGTAAAAAAAAACACCTAGTGATTCAAGATTCTTCAGTAAATATACAGATATTTGAAATGTGGAAAGAGAAAAGGGGGTGGGGGGTAGCAGGGTCGGCATGAAAGGGGGTATTTTCCATAAAACAAGGGGTGTTTGGGGGTGTTGACACTCCCCTTTTGTAAAAGGGAGGTATTTGAACACCCAAAACACCCCCTCTACACCTATGCACATGAGAAATCAGTACAAGGACCATTTTTCTCTCTAACTGATGACCCCACAGGTGAGAAACATTAAAAGGACAATGTCTTTTAGAGCACAGAAGGACAGTAAAACTCAACATTTGTGACTGAAGAAGAATACCCCAACTAGCAAAATATTCAAGTGCAAGTGCACTGTGAGGTAGAGATAGAGATGTTGACATTAAAGTGACAAGATTTATGGCCATTTTGGCTTGACAATCTCCACTACGTGAC
>JZLH01S0131782.1:53604-64144 GCA_001188425.1 Eucidaris tribuloides
ATCTAAATGTATCTCATATCTGAATGAATTTCATTTCAAATTACCGAGTTTCCATTAATGTGTACGTAAACCGGGAGGATTAATTACAGGCAATGTGATCATATACATTAATGGACCATTAGCCTTCCAGCTAGGAATACTTTTTCCAATATACAAGTAATTTTAGCTAAAAACCACATTAACTCACTCCATGCCATTTATCCAGCACTTTTTCGAGAAGTATTCTGTTGGTCAGAATATGTTTCACTAAAATATGGTTTTACTGCAGATGAAATTTGTGCATAGTGCAATCGAGTGACATCATCGATGAATTAGCGAAGGGCCTATAAGCAATATAACTGAACCAATCGACAGTATGCCATCTGTGTTAGGCAATGAGGAAGGAAAGAACCTTACCAATACCCTAACTGAATTGCCATGTACCGGCAATAAAAAATGCATGATGAGTTGTACACTGTAAAATGAAATAATAAAAAGAAATATTTCACAAAGAGAGAGCAGCAATGTATATACAGAATTAAGATACTTTACAAGTCAATACGCATGCTTACATCAACAGTTGATGACACAAGTTCACACACATAAGATGATTTCAATTATTTCAGAAAATCTGCTCAACCTGTGAGCATTTACACAGTTTGTGAATGATCTTTAATCTTGTGCAATTGTCTGTCCAATCAGGTATTATTTGTCACAGAATTTTATCAATGTGTAACTATCTTGTAATATTTATGATTGCTTTAAAGATTAGTGGCATGATTGGGGAACACTTGAAAATGCCTCCAGAACCAAATGAGTTGAAATATATACCAACTATACACTAGCAGGAGTGGATCTCCCACCTGAGAGGATTTGACTGTAATTGTTTACTTAAGGAGAATCAAGCACAAACATAGGATTATCTTAATTTTATCCAGGGACGATAAAAATAAGCCCCATAGAGAGCCACACAGCAGGTTTCCGTGCTATGAGTGATATTGACATTGTTTATTTTAGAATGAGTCAACATTTGACTACAAGATTTTCACAGGAGAATCCTTGCATAGTTTACTTGATTCTAGAGCAGTTTCAGCCCAAGTTGAGGACTACCCCCAGTCATGTCATTTACCTTTAACAACACACATGCTTACAACAATAGCTGATGACACAAGTTTACACATATAAGATGATTTCAATTATTTAAAAAAAATTGCTCAACCTGTGAGCATTTACATATTTTGTGAATGATCTTTAATCTTGTACAATTGTCTATCCTATCAGGTATTTTTTTCACAGAATTTTATTAATGTGTAAGTATCTTGTAATATTTATGACTGCTTTAATACTTCTGTAATAAATCTGAAAGTACCAGGGGATGGGGGAGAAGTCTGTACTGATGTACACATAAAGACTATGACTGCTTATAGCAGCATACATTGTATACACGTTTTCAGCTCTACAGTTTGTATAATTACAATAACTATACATCATTCAAAGACTGCTCATTTCAAGTTGAAGTTCACCAATCCATCAAATCAATCTTCAACAACAACAACAACAACAAGGAGAATAAAACATGTGGAAGGAAGGGGAGAATTATTGGTACATCTCTGGCCTTGAATGTCTCATCTATGGACAGTATCAATTTCCTGCCGAACGACTGTCAACGTCTCCCCGTTTTTTTTTTCTCTAAACGTTTCTAGCGTCAATTGCAAGAAAAATGTTGGTAGGTGTCGGCCGGTAAGCCGCTGCGAGCGCCTGCCGTTATTACGTTACCCGCATCACCTGTCTGCGCCGTGTATCGGATGTTGCCAGCGAGGATGCTACGGGGTCGACGGAGAGGGAGGTTTGTGGGGTATTATGTCGTGGGGCTCGTGTTTCGGGTATGGAGGTTACAGGCCTCCTCACGGTGAGACGGGGGATTTCCCCTCGCAATCGACTAGGGCTGTTGCATTTCTTTGTGGTGTCTGATTCTGATGGATGTTCGGTAGTTGGGGGTGGACCATAAATGTCTTGTCTGATTGTCGCTTTTTTAGGTAGAGTGACAGAATCTGACAAGAACAGATAAAGCCGACTTCCCCACATCCATCTATGTGGGTATTGAGAAGATTATTTTCGTTTATTCTTTTTGTTAGGTATACGCTCATCTTTGACCTTCACGACATCTCTGTCTTTTTCCGACAGGTAGTTTACGATAAAATACAGCCCCCCTGGGCCATGTAGGAGTGTTATGAATGACAAGTGATTACAAGACACCATGAACTTTAAAAATATACTTCTTAAAGATTACAACCAAATAAATGTGATACCACAGATAAAAAAATGTCCATTTTCTATATGATTCATTGACCAGTCATACGTATAACTATTTCATTATGTTACAGTTATATAAGCTTTGCTATATTTAGAGGTAAAATGAGAGTAACAGAAATAAAAACACATTTATCAGACATAGACTCCTTCACAGTCCACTCCTCCCAAAATTTATAGCAAGTCCTGTGCTGGCAGATAGCAATACACATACTGCAACTACAATGTTACACTATACATGTATATCAATTTATACTATGGGTAAAATGTAAATACAACTATTGTTTTCATTTACTTCATTTCGATAAAAACGTGAAATTCTCTTTAACAGCTGATGTAAATAACAGTCTATAATATATCATATGGCTTAGTGATATCGGGTAAGAGGCAAGTCCAGTCAGTAACGGAAATACAGTTTTGTAGGAAATAGAATCCTGTCATTTCCAAAGGGAAATTAAATGCTTACATTACCAAATATCATGACGTACGTCAATGTTATAACGCACTCTACTCAGCGTACTTGATTGTCATCTTCAGACCATCTCTCAAATTAACATTTGAATTTGTTGTTCAGTGAATGGATAAAATAGGACTACATTAAATCATTGCCTACAGAGATAGGGAGATGTGCTATTTCATTATTTTGTTGCTTCAATTCCATTTCTATTCCATATATTTTTAATTTTCTATTTTACGCCATGAGCTTTTCCGGGGATGGGAACTATATACATTACAAGTATCCAATATGATATCTACAGTATATTAAATGTAGCTGTATATGAAGCAGAAGTAGCAGCAGACAAAGAAATACAGTAACAGTACTAGCAGAAGCAGTAGAATTAGTGTAGTAATTGACTTGTAGTAGTATGAATAGTAGTAGCAGTAGCAGTTGCAGTAGTAGCGGTAGTAGTAATAGTAATAGTAGTAGTAGTGGTAGTAGTAGAAGTAGTAGGAGGAGAAGAAGTAGAAGTAGTAGTAGTTGCAGTAGTAGTAGCGGTAGTAGTAGTAGTAGTAGTAGTAGTAGTTGTATCAGTATCAGTAGTAGTAGCAGTAGTAGAAGTAGTAGTAGTAGTAGTAGCAGTAGTAGAAGTAGTAATAATAGTAGAAGTAGTAGTAGTAGTAGTAGAAGTAGTAGTAGTAGTAGCAGTAGTAGTACTAGTAGTAGTAGTAGTAAAGTAGTAGCCGCAGCGGTAGTAGCAGAAGTAGTAGTAGAAGTAGAAATAGTAATACTAATTCTAGTAGTAGTAGCAATAGGAATAGTAGCAGTAGTAGAAGTTTTAGTAGTAGTAACAGTAGCAGTAGCAGCAGTAGAATAGTAGTAGTAGTAGTAGTAGTAGTAGTAGTAGTAGTAGTAGTAGTAGTAGTAGTAGTAGTAGTAAAGTAGTAGCAGCAGTAGGAGTAGCAGAAGTAGTAGTAGAAGTAGAAATAGTAGTACTAATTCTAGTAGTAGTAGCAGTAGGAATAGTAGCAGCAGTAGAAGTTTTAGTAGTAGTAACAGTAGCAGTAGCAGCAGTAGAATAGTAGTAGTAGTAGTAGTAGTAGCAGTAGGATAGTGTTGGTGGCGGCAATAGTGGAAGTAGTAGTAGCAGCAGCAAAAAAATGGCAGCAACAGCAGTAGCAACAACTACAATTTAGTAGTTTATTTTATAATCATTGTGGTACATGTATGTAATGTATTGTTGCACATATTACTAAAATGAAAATATAGTTCATCAAACGTCAAATTCAAGTTATCTGGCTAAAGAGCTGTCTATCACAGTAAAGTTTTCTGAACTGTATGTTCCCTTTGCTAATTCATTTGAGTAGAAGACCAGTTTTAACATAGCATATTGGGCATTGTTGGTACTGGTGACAAAAAAAAGGTCAAAAAGTCATATTTATCTCACAAAAGTAAACGCAGACACATTCAACAAAATAATGCTAACATGTTACATGCTATATCAGTTACTAGGAAAAAATGTTCAAAATGAAAGTGATTATAATTATCATTTGTCAAGCATGAATTACTTTTTCCATGAAGAAAACATGAGACAACCTTGCCAAGGTTAATGCTAATAGGGTCTTATTTTTCCACATGCATACTCCATACTGGATCTACAACATTGAAATATAGACTCAAATTTTATTAATTAATTAGTACCAGCTACATATATATATTGATAGATCATATAGCCATGCAGAATTTACTAGTGGGAATCTTCCACAAACACCTGTATATAGTTTGATCAGTTGATGGAAAATGAATAAATGTATACAAAAGGGATAGACAAAAAAAATGGCTTAATTAGCAAAAAGTACAGTGAAAGGTTATCCTATAGATAGCTACCTCTGAAATGTGTGAGATATGCCTCGGTAATTAGAAAGGGGTCAATTAGGGTTCAAGGTCCGAGAGAGGCTATGGGATTGTTCTATTGCCAATTAGGGGAATCTCCATCTAATTCTGTCACTGCCGGTCGAAATATAAACATTTAATACTTTTCGTCATAACTTCAGAAACATGCAGAATGTAAAAAACATGTAAACATTTGATATATTCTTTGTGTCAAAACTTCAGAAATGTTAAGAATGAAAAATATAAACATTATATACTTTGTGTCATATCTACAAAAATATTCAGAATGTAAAAATATGAACAGTTGATTGATATACTTTCTGTCATATCTTCAGAAATATTCAGAATGTAAGAATGTAAACATTTGATATATACTTTGTGTCATAACTACATATATATTCAGAATGTAAAAATGTAAACATTTGATATTACACTTTGTGTCAAAACTTTAGAAATATGCAGAATGTGAAACTGTGAAATACTTCAGTACCTTTTGACTTATTTCATTGCAAGGGGGGGTGGCAGTGGCAGGACCAGATAGCCACTAATCTGAAGAAAAAGTCAATAAAATATATTTTGTAATGTCAAATACTCTAAAAGTATTTTGTTTGCTTTAATAGCTTATCAGCAGGTAAATAAGACTTCTTACCAGTTATATGTACATACATGTATCAGACTTCTTTTAAGTGATATCAAACTTTTTATCAGTAATATCAGACATCTTGTTATCAATATAACACTTTCTATCAACTATATCCACCTTATTTTCAGTTGTATCTGACTTCCTTCCGGCTATATCAGACTTCTTTTCATCTACAGTATATCAAACAAGTTTCTTTTTATCTATCAGACGTTTTTTAACCTACATCAGACTTTTTAATACCAACAGACTTCTTATCAGCTACAGTTTAACAATGTTCATCGATATCCAACTTCTTATCAAACATTGAGTTTCACATGGTAAGTTGCAGATATATTGACTTGTAATTTTTTTATCAATTTTTTTTCTATTCATATATTACTTTGTGAAGTGAGACACCAATGTTTAAGCTACACACATACCATTTCCTAGTACACTTGTTTTGTACCAAATTGATGCTTGGAGAAATGGGGGGGGGGGGGAGTTAATATGAGGACCTCACAAATTATGCATCTTTAAAGATTAAATGCTGTCACAGAAAATCTAATAAATGTGTTTGTAAAAATTACAAAACAAAACTAACCTGTTTTTAGTATAATAATTCTGATATTGCTTGACTATTCTCTCCAATTTTGAGCATCTTTACAGATTTAAGCTGTAGTAGAAAATCTACTGAATGTAAAAACTATAAAACAAAACTAAATTGTTTTTTGGTATTATAATTCCTGATAATGTTCGAGCATTTTGTCTGATTTTTGTTGCCACTTCTAGGATTGTGGACCAGTGGCTGTGATGTTTCCTTTCACTGGACAAGGTTATAGACCATTGCACAAGGTCACAAATCATGGAACACTGTCCCAAATTAGTTATTTGAAGAAAAAAAAATTGTTACACCGTTATCGCACTTTATCACACCTCATTTCCACAAAGCCCAAAAGCCAATTAGCCGAGTTGAAAAGTTCAAGTGCAATGGAATACTGAGATAATTAACCCTTTTGTGACTTATTTCAATATCCGAAGTAAATTTGGGTTTTCCCAGAAGCAAACCCCGATTATACAGGAAGTGTGTGCAAAACTATTTTTTTTTCTATGTACTTAATTGCCCACTTTACTGCTAGCACATTATTTGGGGGGAAAAATGAGGGACAACAAAAAAAATAATGTGTGTATGTGAAATGAGTGTGGTGTTCATACTGTTTACATGTTTGAACCTGAAAATACTTTTGATACAGTGTTGCTGCTAAAGCCAAGAGTTGTTACAAATAGTTTCAGAATTGAATTGCCATTATTTATTTATTTATTTATTTATTTATTTATTTATTTATTCATTTATATATTTATATATTTATATATTTATATATTTATATATTTATATATTTATATATTTATATATTTATTTATTTATTTATTTATATATTTATATATTTATATATTTATATATTTATATATTTATTTATTTATTTATTTATTTATTTATATATATATATAAATTTATTTATTTATTCCTTTATTTTCTGATTGGAGACAATATGATTTCAATATAACATGCATTCTCCATAGACCCCAGCCTGAGATATCTCATACTAGTTTACATGTATGCATTGATTTCTTAATTTATTTCTAGTATAAAGTATACAGAAAGTACAAAGACTAGAATATGATAAATTAACAATAAAAAAAACTTAAATTACTATCACAATAGACACATTAAATACAGTTTCATAAACATTATGAACACTGTATAAATTAAACACCAGATAAACATTACAATACCACCTAAAATTACCAGTAATTACACAATATTTTACATTTTTCAAAAGGAAACGTCATTTAAAGGAGAAAAAATGTATTTTTGTAGATTAATAACAAAAAGATGTTTCCTATAGTCATGGTCATTAAAATACAACACAAAACCCTTTTAAAAAGGCATTACAAGTTTTAAAATGTAAAGGTTTAGAAATTCAAAAGTTAACTCTCTGTAAGCCCCCACAGGCATTTAATTGAGTTTTAATTGACACTTGTCTGTTCTTGGAAACAAAAAAGGAAAAAAAAATTTGCCTCATTCGGGCCCGGTTGTATTGTCATAAGTGTGTTAAATTAATATTCAATACATGTCGCTTGGCAATCCAAATATTATCTTTTCCATATATCCCATTACCAATGACTTGTCTTTCCAATACAATATTTAACAATCGTCCACACCACACCCCTCCCATCTTTCAGCTCGTTTTCTCCCGAGGTGCCTGAATATTTGATAAGAAAACACCGCTGCACCATAACAGCATTACATATCCTGATTGCAAATGTTGCGTACGCACACCCTCATTAATCACTGGGGATGTACCGGGCTCATTGAAGTCTAAACTCGATCGGCATTCGAGAATTTCTGGTGTTGTGAGCCCACGGAAGAGGGCGAGCTGGCGGTGTCACGAAGTGGCCAAATGGGTGGCGCTAACACGATTTGTCGATGGGGCAGGGGAACATTTAGAGAGGCGGAATATGCAAATGACAGTAAATGACATTAATTTTCTTACCAGAACCTAGCCCCCCCCCCCCCCCCACACACACACACACCACCTTTTCTGGCTTCTGCTGGAGATTTGTCAATCTTCTTCTTCTTTTTTAGAGAAACTGTACAAATGGAGAAGTATCCAGTGAATTCTCCAAAAGGGAGAAAAGATCATAACAATGGGACAGTCCAAATATAGATTAAAACTACAATGAAAAAAAAAGCTTTCAAGCCATTATTGGAAACATGAGATCAGATACATATGACCCTGCCACAGTGATAAAATGTGCTATGACATTCGCTAGACCTGTATATACAATATTGTCTTGATGAATGTATACATCAAGAATATTGCTATTGCTATTCTTTCCTTGTGCCATAAAGGATACAAGAGTCTTCAAGGGAAGGGGATTAACCCATTGGAGACGATTTGATTTCACTATAACACACATTTTCCATAGACCCCAACACGAGTTAACTCGTACTTAGTCTCCAACGGGTTAAGAAAAAGAAGGGGGTTTTCCAGACCATTGGACCACTTTACATGAATAACCCTTGTTTCTGGACTAAAGACCCTAAACTTGCGAGGAATGTGCAAAACATAGAATCTACATGACTGTTATGGTCTCCAACGACTTTCCGAGGAAAGATTTTAAAAAACTGCCATCTAGCTGACGCAAGGGTCTTTTTACTGGGGTTTACCAGTAGGGTAAACATAGAATCTACATGACTGTTGTGGTCCATGGTCGCTAAGAAGGTGCTCTTCAGTCTTCCGCGAGTTCAAGTTAATTATAGGGCAGAACTGCCTCCGTCAAGTAACTGTACTATGGCTGCTATATTCGGAGGAGATTGAAAGAAATTGATTTGTTTACCAAGCAATAAGACCCCAGTCAGTGCTTGTTAGCTCACATCACCCCCTCCTTACCCCTCCCCCACCCCTAACGTATCATTTGATGGGCTTCTATTTCATGACTAGATGTCCAGTGACCCCTCTTAACCTCCCGCCTCTCAAACACTGATGCAATTATATTTCTGCGTCATTTCAGTAACGTCAAAGATCTAACGGACAGTTGTCCCAAACTAATTTGCGGTCTTTGAGGTTTGAATAATTGGCTATTTTGCCTATTTCTTTCACCCACATCCCCCTCCCCCGACCCCACTGTCACGTAAGTCATGCCACACTTTATTTGAGGAGACAATACAAAGTTGGGTCAGTCTGTAATCCCGGTAACAGTTCAAGTACATTATAATCAAGGTCGATTTCTCGTCCGCAATCACGTGTTGCTCGTCTTCACGGAGGATGATGCATCATCGTGTTTGACGGGTTTAATTTCTTGCAGGTCTCGCCCAATTTCGAATTTTCACAGTTTATTTTGCTCCCCGGTCCGCCGTTTGAAAGAGAAACCGAACTGACTTTTATGATACATTTGTGTATGCGTACGTAGACAACATACACAACAAACGACCAGTTCCTGACTTCGGGGGCAGGCGTCAATCTCATTAGGCCCGCAAATTTGTCACAGATTTGATTGTCCACCCACCTTGCCATCTAGCGAGCCGTGACACGCGGCCACATGCATGGCAGAGGTGGGCGTGCACATTTGCGCTCGTTCTCGGACCAGCACAAATGTCCGGTCAGGACGACACCAGCTGATTAAGACGTCAATCGCTGTCAACAGTCGGGAGTTCATTGGTACTGTGCCATGGCGATGAGCATTGAGTTGTTGGAAAACAAAACCAGATCTACTGCAACTTGAGAAGGGTACAGCTGTCAGGTCTCCCTACCCCGCACTCCACCTCTTCTGTCCCCCTCCCCGTTGAACGTTATCAGTTTAATCTTGTGACAAAGAATAGCTCCTTGAACTTTAATATTATCTCTACAGCTAGGTCCAATCAAAGAGCTATTCTTTGGTCCAATTACATGTTACTACATTCAAACCTGCTCTAGCGACCACCTGTATAGAAAGACCATCTTTCTATAAAGACCCCAATTTTTGTTTCCCTTGAAAATTGCTTCTCATTGAGATACACTAAGTATTACAGGAACTTGTAAAGTTCAAAGACCACCTGCTCATAAAGACTATTTTTTGGTCTCCCTTGTTCATTCTTTAAATACAGGTTTCACTGTATTATATTTTTGGGTACTGGTATGCTGAAATAATCATCAAAGAAAAGCAAAATAGAAATACATCAATTTTTTATGTAATTTTCGGGGTGGTGTGTGAGGTATTAGGGTGGTGATGCAGTGAAGCACGGACATTTACAGCATCGGCAGTAGCATTGGTATAAAATTTTCAGTCATAGTTCATACAAATTATGAGTGAAGTAACAGTTTATCTTCAAGTTGGCAATGTCAAATGTTGTATTATAGAAAGACATTATTTTATTTTGTGAACTAATTAACTAACTAAACAAATTAATTTAATTGAATCTGTCAATATGCAACAGTTGAACATTTAATTTTTTGGCTTGGATGGAAAGAAAATAGCTGTTAACAGAAAAAAAACCCAAATAAATTATATTTGCCAATGCTGTTATATAACTTATAACTTTAAATAGTAAATTAATGCTTAATTGATTACTTTGGTTTTTGGTGTTATTACCAAAGGCAAAGCAGCTACAAATAACTGTACAGTCAAACCTAGATAGAAAGGATACTGAAGGGAAACAGAAAGTGTCCTTTGTAGACAGGTGTCCTTTCCATACAGGTAGAGTTGGTTTGACTTCCTCTAAAGGCAGGGTACAATGGGTGTATCGGCGGGGGGGGGGG
>JZLH01S0131793.1:6939-20703 GCA_001188425.1 Eucidaris tribuloides
TTCCTCCTCCTTCTCTTCCTCCTCCTCCTTCTCTTCCTCTTCCTCCTCCCCTCCTCATTTTTCTTCTTTTTCTTCTTCATCCGTCCATTCTCCTTCCTCGTCTTAACCTCATTTTATCCTGTCAAAATTCTTTGATGTTATACTGTCAAGTTGTTGATATGCTGATAGACATTTCTGCCTATTTATATATCATTTATCTTTAAGAAAGCCATGCTTCATATTGCCTAAGCGAGTTCAGTATGACTTTTATTAAACAACCTCGCCTATGAGGGCAATTACAAACTATTAAAATCATTACAAAATGTCTTCCCAGAGCTACTGCAAAACAGGACCTACCGTAATTATCTTGAAATGCTGTTATGTTTACAGAAGTAACAGTGCTAACAAAAGAAAATACGAGGAATCATAGACCAAAAGTAATTGTCCTTAATAAGCGGATTTTTATTTATGCGACTGTGGAGTTGTCCGAAATAATTGCAAGGAGCAAGGACATATCGTGCCAATAGTTATTTACAGAAAAATGTCTGCAATCGTATGAGAATTAAATAAACGGAACCACAATCACTGAACAGAATCGAAGTTAAAATATCTATTAAAGTACTTTAGAGAGGGTATGGTCGAATATTCACGTTAACCCCAAAACAAACTGAGCAGAGTTAAGTATTCATGTTTTTCAAAAGTGGAACCAAATGGTTGTGGTTCTTAGAATTTATTTAATGGATTTTGTTTAACTATTTGCGATGTGGAAGTCATTGAGCATGTACTGTCATAAACAGGTCAGATGTTAACGTTAAAAATTATCGCGACCTCTGTTGCTCAATTTGTAAAGTTTTCATTTGGATTTTGTGCTAAGAAGACTCGATTGCTCTTTCTTCTTGACGCTTGAGTGTGTTCGATGTTCAGCAAATTTCACTGAACCACAGACGTAACGATATGATCGCGTCTGTGCACTGAATTCAGAACAGCGCCAGCTATCGTGCTGGACCCGTGTTTTTCTTGAAGGGAATTGTGAGAACAATCATTCTGATCGAGTAATTCTTCTCTGGCTTGTAGTTTTTGCTCACTTATCTACGGCACTCTTTACAACTTCCTTAAGCGCTATACAATTTGAATCTTGGTAGGCGCAGTAACAAAACTATAAGGGTTTTATATATTTTCTTCAGTTGCTGGCAAAATTACGCAAAAGATTTAATATTTAATGATCAACCGAACTACATCCATACTCGAATTGTTGCTCGTTTTCACTCAAAGAGCTGATTGGTTCGAGTAATATTCCATCTCATTTCTAGTTTTGTTGAAGCACTCTGTTGTGAAAGAATGTTCATACCTTGACTCACATCTAGATATTGTGACTCGGTTACTTTACCGTATTGTGGAATATTACGACGGGTGTATTAGAAGTACCGTATTTGCCCTATTAACAATATAATCTTCCTTATGTGAGTGGCAGACTCAGCACATGATTTAATTACTTTCTGTGCTTTTCATAATTTTTTTCGCACAAGTTTAACTGTTTTTTTTGTGTGTTTGAAGTATAGTACTTCCACTCAAACGTTATCGCTCTTCAGACTGAAGTATATGAAGGGGGAAAAAACAGAAAAGAGAAAAGTTAGACCTGTGTGTGATTTCAACGAAGAGGGCGTGAGTTTAATTGTTCATTTTGCCGTCGTCCTCCTGTTCGCAGCAACCGTGGTCATAACTTGCATGAAAAACAGTATCCAACTCTTTATTGGTATCCAAATAATGTATTTTGAAAATACATTATGGAAAAAACAGGGGTGGTGTAAACAGTCTCGTGTAGAAAGCGTTGTTTCTTTTATTTCAGATAAGTAGCTTATCGATAATATTTACAATTATTGTTCATGAAACAGCAGGAAAAATGTTATACCGTATATTTCCACATAATTTGTACATAACTGTATACTAGTTGCAGGTGTTGAATCGGCTGTTGGAATATTGAGCCTATAACGATATTTATGTGTAACGATGTGTTAATAATTGTCAAGTTAGGTCAAACATACATATCCTATCCTGACAAAGCATTACATTATCAACATATATATCATAAGTACCACGTTCTACTACAGACAAGTTATCATGGAACACGTTTGGAATGTACCGACTGATGACGAGGACATCATTCAATCATGGTGTTTAAAGGTGGGATCGGGCCGAGAATGGTAACATAAGGGTGATTCCATTGATTAGAGGACCAAATGACATTTTGGTGTCTCAGTTACAAAAACAGCATTAACATTTGGCCACGTCAACCGTCACAATTAAAAAAATCATTAAATTTAAAGCGAAATCTTATATCGGCAAAACCCTTGGTATTTAATTTAACACCCCATTATTTGCAGTGAATGTGATTCATAGTTTAGAACTTAATCATATTAATAATTATTATTAACATAATTATCATTATCGCCATCACCATCACCATCAGTATAGTAGTAGTAGTAGTAGTAGTAGTAGTAGTAGTAGTAGTAGTAGTAGTAGTAGTAGTAGTAGTAGAAGTATTTCTTCTTCTTCTTCTTCTTCTCATCATCATCATCATCATCATCATCATCATCATCATCATTATTATCATATCTAAACTAGGGATCATGTTCACTGCAAATAACAGGGTGTTAGATTAAATACCAAGGGTTTTGTCGTTAAGGCACAATATTAAAATGTTGTGGCTTCATGGCTTTCAAATTTTAGCAGTACATATATATCCTTTTGGTGTTTAAATGGCTCATAGAGTTAAAATATAACACATGTGTGAACACAACTACACACACACACACACACACACACACACACACACACACACACACACACACACACACACACACACACACACACACACACACACACACACACACACACACACACACACACACACACCACACACACACACACACACACACACACACACACACACACACACACACACACACACACACACACACACACACACACACACACACACACACACACACACACACCACCACACACACACACACACACACACACACACACACAACACGACTCACACACAGACAGACAGACACACACACACACACACACAGTCTTTTTGGTTTCATTATGTGAAGAAAGGTTTACTTTTAAAAAATTGTTTGGTTGATTGCCAGATATGGGCTCTATACGTAAAACAAAAATACACCTTGAAAATCATTGGCTTATTCCGCATGAAACCAAATTCATTGTCATATACTGTAGTTCCTTTTGTCATTGTGCTAAATAGTAAACACAAATATGAAAATAGCCAATAGTTTTCGAGTTACAGGCGAGTTAATGTTAACGTCCGTCTATATAGTTCTACCTAGAGCATATGCTAACGCCCTTTTCATCAACGGGCGACGAATGAACAAAAACGTAATGAAGACTCCACTTTCTTCAAACTTTTAACTTCGAACGTATTCTTTTTATGGGTGGGCAAGTTGTCTCATACCCCTATCAAATACGTTATTGATAGACCATAATACTATTATAGACGATCTTTCATTTCCACTTCTGATGATAAAAGTTTTGACGCTTGACTTGTTCTTTGACTTGTGGAAAACTGACGTCTATTCTTCTTTTTCTTTTTCCTTTCTTTTTGTTGACAGATCAAAGCCCATCTGATGCGTAAAGATCATCACCCGGAGATATCAACCGCTGTGAAGTGTGAAATTTCTCCTTATACGGCGACTTTTTAAGACTTAATGAGTGGTATTAAAATCGTCACAAGAGGCTCTCCCGTTATTTCTTCAAAGCGCTTCTCCGTATACACTCGTCATAGCGCGAGCCGATTATCTTTTCTCCGGCACAATTAGATGTCCGTAAGAGTTAGGGCTCAAATGGTATCCAGTTGAACGGAAAATCTTCCTTTATTCGGAGATCTGTTGTCTATATCGCTTAGCACCAAACACAATGTGGACCAGTACTTTAAATGTAATAATAGAAGCAAAGCGGTATAACGGTCTATTCATCGAGTAGATCTGGAGTATTTTCGTGGACTCATCGTACCTCTTTTCGTCTGTAGATGTTCACGGGAGCGGAACGTCTTCGACTCAATAAAATTTTGTTTACATAGGCGCTAATGCGTTAAGCAATGTTTCGATGTCAATGCGATTGCAGGTTGTAAACAATGATCATTGCATCCGTTAATTAGCCCCAATTAATAATTAATAGATGTATGAAATCGAAGTCCTTTGAATCGTATCTACAATAACAATGACCGTGTTTTAACGTAATGATATATATATAGGTTCGTCAACTTGAATGTAATAAATGTCATCCTAACAGTTATAAATCCGTTACCATGAAGTGAAATCATATTCCTACAGAGATTTTATAACAAATTGATTACCGTAATTCAATTCGGCGACGTCTTATAACAAGCTATAATATTGTAATAAGCTTTCTGTCCTAAGGTTTACCTAAAATGTTAAGGTGAAGACATTTTAGAACCATACAGAATTGCTATTCATGTTACCATAAATGCAAGGAACTGAAGCTAAGTCACGGTCAATGATATTATGTTACTGTTTATATACCAGCAATATTTTAGGAAAAAAGATGCGTTGGAATTGATATCTGATCGGGAAGATTGATTATTTTTTACGTCAGAACAACCACGAATGATAGATCACACATAATCGACATAAAATATCACGCGAACGGCATCAAGTACCTTTTCTCAGATACCAGCAAATAATTTGATAGGAGTCACAAAAACAATAAACGTTTAATATTCAGTGAAAGTAGTAACACCATGCCTACCAACAACAGGACATCAGGCAGTTTCGTGCTGTTCACAGTCAATTCGGATGTACAAATGAAAATCGACCACGCGAAAAAAGTAAATCTGTGAAACGACCGATTGAGATAAAAGAAGCGAAACGAGTACAATGGCATCAGTTCAGGTGTTGTTACCAGGGGAAGCGGACAGTGGAGGCTCGATAATCCGAGCAGACGATACAAATTCAACCAGTAGCAGAAAGAAGGACGAGGACACGGCAAACACAATGCCGCGCACGCGAAATGCAGGCGATCAGTTTGTCGACATGAGCGCACTGCCAGTGCCTGCGGATGATACGACGTGCGCTGAAGTTGCAGACGACACGAGCGCTTCGCGGCAAAATCTCGCAGCAGAAACCGACGACAAAATGAGGCGGAGCGCTCACGGTACCAACCTCCAGAAATCCGAATGCGTGGTTGAAACTTACGAAAATGGACACGGGGTCGGTGTGGATTCGAACTGTTACCACGACAAGACGATATTATCGGATGCTAACAGTAATGAAACCATTACGAAGACGAAGAAAGCGTCACCTTCAGGTGTCCGGGAAGTCTTGAAGACCGTCGCCAGGGTTGTGGCGTGTTTCCTTTGCGGTGTGGTCTTCGGCGTTGCCGCGGAGAAGGGCAGAGGTAAGTGCAGATTACGTCAGTGTTTCTGTTTGCAAACTTTGTACCCTATAAATACGCAATGCTATCATCATATTACATGTATCATAATAGGCCAAAATGTTGGGGGTAAGAGAGGATCCTGCCATAAACTTCATCCAAGAGGGATGTCATGTTTCTGTGTTGATTACGTCAGTGTTTCTGTTTGCAAACGTTGTACCCAATAAATACGCCATGCTATCATCATAGTATTATAATAAAGGCAAAAATGTTGAGGGGGGGGGGGATAAGAGAGGATCCTGCCATAAACTGCATCCCAGAGGCGGCGCCACGGTAAAATGTTAGGAAGGATGCGAATTTGCGAAATTTTCCAAAAACACTAACACCCCCTGATTTCCATTACTTCCAAAACAGTGGGGAGAACGGCCGTCCCACCCATCCCCCTGTGGCACCGCCCTGTTCCATTTCTTCAATGAGATACTATTTTTTTTTTTTTTTTGGGGGGGGGGAGGAATCGAGGGCAATGTACCTCCAACAACATAACTGCTGACGAACTTGGGAAAACATCATAAACATGACTTACATTTTCGTTCGTTCAGTCACACGCCGTGAGTAAATATCACGTGTTAATCATCATGAGGTTTAAGGCGACATTAATGTAGGTTAGCGGAAGACAGAAAATTATCAGAAGGCGAAGAGGAATGTCAACATTTTATTTGTAAAGAGCTATATCCTCTCCAACTTAGTCATCTTTCCAACTTAAATGAGATAAGTAAAACTGCTACTTCCAGTGTTTTAACCAGTTGAAGATTGCAAAGTATTTAATTGAAAAGGATACTTTTTCAACACATCATACATGATTTCTGTCGTACTTTGCCAACGAAAGCAAAAGACAAATCATACAAATATACGAGTTATATATTTTTTTAAAGCATGCTGCACCGTTACGCAAAAAATGGAGAAGAAATATTTATTTGGTTGAAAGATGTTCAAGTTAAGATGCTGTGATATTGAATTCATGCCAATGTCAATGACAGACGTAAATTGCTCATGAGAACTGGTAGTTTTGTCACTTGTTTTCTTTTGCCAAAGTATGGTTTGTATTGTATTATGCAGTATTGTAATGTATTGTACTGTATCCAATTTTCGGGGCGGGGGGGGGGTGGCCTTACATGCAGTCACATGCTTTACTCTCTCTCTCCTGGAAAACAAACTATTGTGCAGATTACTGAAAAATTAAAGATTCAAACTCGAAAGATTAAATTGTCTTTAGATCAGTTTTACTCTAACCTAAGAACATAAAGCACCTTTATGTACCATTGACATTTGGTAGTAACATAATTCTACATTGTACGCACATTATACTCTGTGTAATTGACTAACAAACCCGCTTAATGGATTCCGTACATCCAGGAAACGATAATATTGCAGAATGTTAATAAAAAATTAACGATTTGGTCAGGGGCCAAACTGTCAGATCACTGATTTATGATCAGTACACAAAAGGTAACTGCATACATAATTTATGGCATAGACTACATGAAAAAGCATGAATTTGTACAACAACAATGATAACCAGCCAAGTAATGAATTAACGATGTAAAGGCCTTAATATTGACAAAATACCCACACACCTTCAAGTGATAACATATTAATTCTTAAAAGGCAAAGTCCGGTTATCTTCTAAAATGTTTATATTGGCGCGCACTTGACCCAATTACAGTTCGAAACATCGTTTGACTTATCTGGCACATTTTAAAAGTTCCTTCTTATAAGTTCATGCAGATTTATTTACGTTTTTAATAAACAAGTGATTTCCAAATCACGCACTCTTGAGAATATAGGATGGAAACTTAACTCTCCTGGAATCCATTATGCAAGCATACGTATTGTGTTCAAGGCTAAAGCCTATCAACCAAAACGAAATGTTTTGATGGAGGTGACGAAGTGTTTTCATTCTGGAAACTAATCATTTTCCGCGTAAAAACACTAGGCCTATATGTTATATTCAAGTGATCATTTTATTAGGCCTATTAATCGTAGGCAGTGTTGATTGATTAGTATTCACGGAAATGCATGTGGATCAGTCCATTTATGAGGAGGGGAGGCAAAGTCGATAAATGAGAGTGGAATATACCAGGGGCGTCAATCCATTTTTCGGATTGGGTGGCAAAAGTAAGAAAAATGTCTTCGCTTAGAATTTTGCGAAAAAATTCAAAAATTGTGTATGTTTAAAAGTATTTTTTTCTTATATAAGTTTAATGGTTTTGTTGTGTTTTGCACTACTTTTTAGACGTATCCTTGCATTATGTTTTATGAATTTTTCAAGTTGTCAAAATTATGGGGGGGGGGGTCAAATCGATATGTTTACCCCTTCAATAGTTTCATTTGGGTGGCGACGGCCGGCCCCCCCCCCCGTGCCACCCCAGGATCGACGCCCCTGGAACATACATTAGCTAAAACAAATTTACCACTTACTTCAAACGTACCACATTTGTCTAACCTTCTTGTCATAAAATCCCATTTCTTAGGATGACATCAACTCTGACAGAGCAGTGCTTCCCCAAGTGATTACTCCTTGTCACTCCGCATTATTGCTCACAATTAATAACAACAACATTAATAATTAGGTTGAAGTTGAACTCAGTTTTTCTTTCGTGTGAATCTTAAGGTTCATTTCTGAATTAATTTTCAAAGAAATGATCTATAGAAGGAGCGTGAATAGTTGGTGGTCTACACATGCACTTAACATAGTATAATCTTTATTCCACTTTCCATGAATTTGTAATTATGTTGGTAAAACATTATATGACGGTCACCTCCTCCGAGATATCTGCAAATTTCTTGGTAATGTTTAGGGTTAACGCACTGAAATAAAGTGAAACTTGCCCCTAACCGTTTGAATCATCCTTCCTGTCATCTCAAGGAGGTTTTCACAACTTTTCTACTACAGTTTACCAACCTTTATTTAAATAAAAATAGAAATAATATTCACTCCCTACTCTCCAGCATCATCGAATGAAGGTAAAAGTAGTGCGAATCCTTCCAAACAGCAATTTATTTTGAGCCCTATTTCCACTCATGCTCCATTATTTCACCATTTTCAAGTAATAAAACTCCGGGAACTGCCATGTTTGGTGTACATGGAAACGATGATGACAATATTGTCCCTCGATAATTCATAATACTAGGCACGGTGGGAAGTTCACAGACGCCTTTGCTCGCCGCATGTGGTGCCAATAACATGAATTGACGAACCGTTACAGAACACAGCTTTAATTAATATCGAGAGCATTAGAATAGAACGGCAACTTGGCCTACACCGCGATACATGCACGAGACTGTTATTTTTTTCGCGCGGTTTATGGGAAACTACAAAACTTAATAATTTGAATGTCGGCTGGCTGTTGTATGATATGAACTTGTCGTATTGACGGGCATAATTCAACTTAACAGACTCAGTCATGCGCGTTTGTTTTATTTGAATTGAAAATATGAAGTGAGTGGCGTGTCAGCTGAGGGTCTATACATGGAAATGCTGGATCCGTGTTCAGTTCTGTGTTATTGACACGAGTTCCTTGTATTGACCGCTAGCAACTTATGCGAAGGTGAAGGTCGGACATACTTTGAATGAGGCAATATGAGGCATGTTGTTTGGAGTGGTTACATGCATGTTCTTCTAAGTTTCCCGCAGGAAAAAAAAAACCGCATCCGCAATTTTCCCGTAATTAAGATATATATTACTGGTGATGGATGTGAATTAAATGTGGCGTTAGTTATATTTTCATTGCAAATTATGTTAACAAAGTGGCATTTGAATAACATTATCTGTTATCATTTTCATCATACGAATCATAATGATAATAATTTTATTATTGTGATGAAATTATCTTGATCTCTTATCAAAAATAAGAAGATAAGATATATGCAGAAATAGAATGTTTTTTTATAAATAAAGAAATAAATAAATAGATAGATAGATAGATAGATAAATAAATAAATAAATAAATAACTGAATGAATAGATAAATAAATGAATGAATAAATAAATAAATAGATAGATAGATAAATAAATAAATAAATAAATAAATACATTAATTTATATTGATCAAAATATTTTTAGCTACTGACCAATATTTGGTTGGATACGGGTATTCCCCGATGTATACAGTTTTACCATAGATTGTCAAGTCGGGGAGAGGGGGGGGGGGGGAAGTTGTGCAAATCTACATACGGCCAAGATGTAAAAGGTCAATGCACGGACAAAAGTGAAGCAATATGTAAAACAAATGCCATTGGATTCGACTTGAACCTATTCCACGGCCAAAAAGCGAACGACAAGCAAAAACAAACAAACAAACAAACAAACAAACAAACCAACATACATACATACATACATACATACATACATACATACATACAAAAAAACAAACGGTCAATCATACAAACAAACACGCAAACAAACAATAACATGAAGTTCCCTGTTGCGCTCTCAATACCTTCTTCATGTTTTTAAAGGGGGCGTTTCCATGAAACAAAGGCGTGTTTTTCGTGAAAAGTGAGATGTTTCGGAAAGAAGGCAGGGGTGTTAGAAAATCCATAACACCCCTCGGTACGCCAATTATTTTGACTTATCCTTTTTAACTTTTAAGGATACAGTTTATTGAAAGAAGAAAACCAGTAAACGTCGCCCTTATTCCGATTTTACTTAATTATGGACTATGCAAATGACAATTTGTCGTTTGATTGTCATTATCACCGTTTAACCGTAGTGTGTGAATGAATACGACCATTTACTTCACTTATTGTGATAATTAATTTTCGTGGAATCATTGAATGTGCATCCTAGTGGAAAAAGAGCAAGTTAGGAATAACAAAAATTAATATTTAGTTCAACACATGTTCTGGTCTACGTCGCATCAAAATCGATTTTTCAACATACATAAATGTATCTTTAATCGTCGAATAAAGGAAATTTCTTAATGAAGAGGGTGGTCTTGCTACTGGGTGTGACAATCTGTGGAGTTCTCACAGAGGAAGGGAAGATCACGTGATAATGACATCATCAGGGTATCGTAATCAAAACCAGATTCGGTTAAAAAGAAAACATGACTAGTCAACATTACGCCTCGCGTACAAACAGATGAGAAGTACGTATATAGCCAAAGCACACATAGGAAAGTCTAGGATGAGAGTAAATACATGCCATTGTACAACTATTGATTTTTGTTGCCTCTCTTCCATATCACTACTTGAGCGTATGTGCGTATCTGACAATGATGATGATCCAAAAAATGCAGTATCTTGTATGGCGGATATCCACACTCATAAAGTTATTATGCACTGAGAGGAACGGCATCATCATCATACGAGTTGATGTTCGTTGTTTCGAAGGTTCGTTGTTCCAAATACAAATTTCTATACATGTAGATACATTCTGTACCCAAAGGCTCTTAAATCAGAAAATGAATTAGGGTCCTTGATCCGAATTGCGTAGTACGTGTATACGGAACTTCGGCATAACGAACCTCCGAAAACCCCGAAACTTCAGAATAACGATATAATAAGTAACCGTATGTAGGATGTAAAATGAAAGTTCAGTCTTTTGTGTAGTACGGAAGGCATCAACCAAATTGAAACTTTTCTGCAGAAATGAATACGTTGTATGAAAGTGTATATCTTTGTAAATTGTACTTTTTTTCCCCACTGTCAGGGAGATCATTCCACAGTTCCGCTGCGGCAACCCGAAATGGCCGGGATCCGTATAAGGGCAATTCCATAAAATATACAATCTCGACCCCACTATAGTGGACGTCGTTCTGAAATATTTTTTTTCCCCCTGATTTCTTGTTCTTTTAAGCGTTATAGCTCTAAAATATCATCGGCTGAAGCAGTTTGTGGAAGGAAGCATTAAGGAATGTAGAAAAATGGGGGGGGGGGTCGACGGTACAAAAGTTGATTATTTGTGGAATTGCCCATAATATTTATTTTATAAAGAGCTAGGAACATATAGTCTACGAGAGAATTTGATCTTTAGCGGAAATTTCTCAAAGGATGACACTTTGTATCAAGTTTTGAAGATATGCATGGCCTATTTTTATTCTCTCATCATCCCTGTGAAAGTTCGTGAAACATCGAGAGACGATTATACACTCACTCGAATGCTACTTCCGTAGATTGAAAGTAACTCTAAAGGATTGTAAGTCTGGGACCAATTCAATATTGGATTGAAATTTTGAATCGAAAGAGATTGAATTCTAAGTCTATTAGATTGGAAAGTTAAATCTAAATAAATATATGTCCATGATCGCAATTCATCGTAATTTTAAACATTATAGACCGACACTGTGTAGTTTCAAACTGCGTTAGTCATTTCCAATGCTTTACGCTATGGGTAAAAAGTTACAACGCAACAAAATAGCTATACGCCCCCCCCCCCACTTCTATTAGATCGTTATTACCAATATAATGATGAAAGTGGTGGAGGTGGTGGTAGTAATGGCAAAGTGGAAGGACGATGGTCGGATTTAAAGCTATTTTTAGACGATTTGACTATACTTGAGCTGCCACATAAAAATGCTAACATCCTTCAAAATGTACAAATAAGAGCCCCCCTAAAACGTGATTAGAGCTTTCTGGATAGGAACTGGACCTCGCGGATCATACTATTACAATGCCACAGCCGTAGGGCAATAACATAAAGGTCATTCGGTATAAAACGAATATATGGAACATGCTTGGTGTTGGACAGAAATTACACTGATGGCGCAAGAAAACGTGCCAACTTTTATTCAAGCGCTTTTCCCCTTGAAATGTTTTGTATTAAATTGACTGATATTAAAACCACAGGCGAACAATAACCACAGTTTAATAAAAAAAAATGTGAGCTACGTTATTTGATAAGGTCTAAAGATGAAGCCCTGAAAAAAATGTATTTAAAAATGATGAATGAGTGCTTAAAAAAAGTGAAAATCTACAAGCAATCCAGTTGACCGGATTCACCTGCCCATTTTCTCCCATAGACTTACTGTGTGTAGATCCTGGCTATTATCCTCCATCCGAGTGGAAACTGTTTATTCATGCATATCTTGCCAGTGGCAGCATAACTTTCCAAACTTTTGTTTTCTAGGGAATCTTGTCCATTTAAACACTACTATGTAGCTCAGATATCAAAGTTTCAAAGTTTTTTTAATTGAATATCCACAATGTTATAGCCTATTACTTCAAGGCTCTTTCTAGCTTACTAGACCGAAAAGAAATAGAAGTTATATCATAAATTGCAGTGTTGTATTCGAGTCCAGACTCGAGTTCAATTCATAGTGGACTCGAAGTCTAGGACTCGGACTCACCGTCGAGTCCCAGTGTGAACAAATGGCAAATTTTATTTAACTGCGGACTCGGTCTCCTTCTGGACTCGACCCACATCGATAAACTGTGGATGTGTGCATTCGTGTCAGGGCTGCCACTCAAAATTTAGATTCCCCCCTACGCCGCATGCGTATTTTCCCCTACGCACACCACTTTTCCCCTACGCCTCATTAACCCAATTTTCCCCTACGAACCTATGTTTTCCCCTCCAAAATTGACTTTTCCCCTTCGAACGTATGTTTTCCCCGACAAAATAACCTTAGAAAATGTAAAATATTGATCACAATTTCTTCGCCAGAGATGGACAAAATGGGCGAATATAGTTGAAAATCCTTTGAAAATTTAAGAATATTTCGTCGGTATAGAACCAGAAGGGCGTTAACGCAGAACCTGTTGAGAACCAGAAAGGTGCTATCACTGTACAAAATCAATGACGTTAACGCCCTTCTGGTTCTATACCGACGATTTCTGAAAATTGTCAAAACCCCCTACATCCCCTACAAATCATCAAAACCCCCTACGTTTCCCCTACGGAAGGTCATTTTCCCCATAGGTATCCCCTACAACCTACACAGGGCAAAAATCCACTACGGTAGGGATTTTCCCCTACGAGTGGCAGCCTTGATTCGTGTAAAGCTGTAATGTTATAGTAGACAGTTCTACACCGAAAACCCCCAATATCAATCAAACATAAATCGTTATGGAAACATTGGAGATTCAACTGCTAATAATTTTAAACTCATAAGGTCATTAAAATAAATTGGGTGTTGAGTTGCTGTTGCGGCGTACATATAAAGTTGGGTATGCATGTTGACTGACATAGTTCGTCCTGGAGGTTCAAAGTTTGAGTGAGATGTTATGTATGCAGTCGCGCGTATGGGGTCATTGTATTTCACTCTGGTCATGATCTGTGTTAAATGTAAATTAATGATGTAATAAATAAAGAATTAAATATCATTCAATTCGAGTTTTGTTGATGTATTTCCCATGATCACATCAT
>JZLH01S0131803.1:860-12294 GCA_001188425.1 Eucidaris tribuloides
GTGCCTATAACCTCCAGACTACCTGATGAAATGAGCCACATAGTGTACGGTACACGTTTTGTGCCAAAAGTCGAAACTGGCTGGAGGGTGAATGTTACCTAATCGAACTTGGCAAGTAACGAGTTTGCCCACAATTTCCTGGGTGTATACATACACAATTGCAAAAGTAAATATATATCCCACGGACAAATATTACAAAAGATTTTCAGTGCCGTATCCTCAAACGTAATTTGTGCAATTTGATTAAGTGAGGGAAATGTTCAATTCCGTGTATAGAAAGGAAGTAAAACGAGTAATTACAACATTACCACAGTGGATACATGCCCATCGTGTCCCGTTTGTAAAAGGTCATGAAATACTGTTGTTGTCTGTCTTGTGTCTCTACAGCTATCTCTGGGTCTATCTCTGTGTCGTTTTATATGGCAGTGTCTATAGGTGTTAACGTATGTTTGTTTGTGTGTGTATGTATGTATGCATGTGTTTGTTTGTGTTTGTTTGTTTGTTTGTTTGTGTGTGTGTGTGTGTGTGTGTGTGTGTGTGTGTGTGTGCGTGTATGTATGTGTGTGTGTGTGTGTGTGTAACTTTAAAAACATCATATAATTATCCTGAAATCCCAGAACTAATCAAACGTAATCCATTCTGATCAACGCTAAGTCCACATCTTATTGTGATCATATGATCGTCATCATCGTAATCATCAGTATTCACCATTGTTGGATGAAGCCCTCCTCAATCACTCTCCATTTTATTCCATGTTGCTGTGTTTGTGTGTGTTGATATTTCATCTCTCCTTCTCCTCTTTTGTCTACTTCTTCTCTTGCTTGTTCTTGGTTTCCATGTGAGTTTCTTAGTCCATCGGTTGGTTCGTGTTCTAAATAAGTGTCCTGCCCATCATGTCTTTAAGTTTTACTAGTGTATAACATCTTTGACTTTCGTTTCCCATCGTATGTCGGTGTGCTTCAATTTGTCACGTAGTGTCAAATTGAGCATTCTTCTTTCCATAGCTCTTTGTGTTGTTCTCAATTTCTGATCCATTTCTTTACTTGTAGACCAGGTTTCTGTTCCATATGTCAACGTTGTTAAAATGCACTGGTCAAAATATACTTATCCTCATTGAATGTGGTATTTTCTTATCTGTTAAAAATTTCCTGTACATATTAACACATCTTCATCCCCCTTTAATACAATCTCTTGGCTGTCCTCCATTTTCAAGGTTTGGGCCGAGTATTTGTAACTATCTACTTTCTCTAACTGGTGGTGATCTGTTCTTATTTCCTCTGCTGATGAAATGATAGCTTCAGATGAAGAATTCTATATTTGCTTTAATATTACGTGTAGAAAAGGGAATGATACATCATTTAAAGATATCAGTGAATATCTGATCACGTTTAAATGTTTTACAAATACCCACTTTTTTTATTTGAAGATTTTCTACATTTAAATATTTCAAACATTTTAAATGACTTTTATGCTTCATTCGCTTGATGCGCCATGTCAATCGTATAAATCATGAATATACTCGTAGATCCATTTCTATACCTGCATTCTTCAGCTTGCTTAAACCCCAGTTTAAGTTTTGGGCATTTTTTTCATTTGGAGCTTTCATGCCCCAAGTCATACACCCTGCAATCATAGAATTCTGCATGTCTTTCTTTTTTTCACATTACATATTGAATTCGGGGGGGGGGGGAGACCGACGATTTTCGAACTATAATTTTACATTATAGCATCAGGTTAAGGTGTTAGGTTATAATGATTTATCCTACTCAGACAGAGCCAGACTCTGAAATCTTTCAGATGCAGGGTAATAACTCATATACTCACACGTCTTACATCACAGCGCCTTTGGCATTCAATGTAATTATAAGTCGATTCGGCCCCCCCCCCCGAGATTTTTCCACCTCACATCATTACACAAACACGCAGGGAATTCCGACTATTGCACTTCAGGGCTTATGACTTTGGGGCATAAAGCTTTTAAATGAAAAAAAAATCCCCAAAACTAAACTTGGGCTTTAAGCGTGTTAAAGAATACACATAAAAAAAATTAGTCACAAATCTATTGATGGATATGTAATTGACAAAGTTGGTCGAAATTTATGTTCGGTGAACCACAATTCCATCAATTATTTGTTTTGATCAACCCCGCTGTTAAGTGTGTACTAACGATGCAGTCGTTATCCCAACGAAAGATATATCAATATTCGTGGTACACTGTAAACGAATTGCTGAAATGTATTATATGGAGAGAGATGTCCTTTTTTTAATAGATTATCATTAGACTCGTTGGATAAAAGAATACAGTACACACGTTAAATTTCTATGTTTTGACATTCGAGTTCGTAATAAAAGTCACAAAGAAGCGCTCTTAATCTTCTACATTAAGATAGCATCACAAGATTTGTGGAACATGGGCAAAATATTTTTCACATTAAGATTTGCTCTTAGTCCTAAATTCAGTGTCCTGGAAATATATTAAAGGTAAATAATATGATTGGGGGTAGTCCTCAACTTGGACTGAAACTACTCTAGAATCAAGTAAACTATGCAAGGATTCTCCTGTGAAAATCTTGTAGTCAAACTTTGACTCATTCCAAAATAAACAATGTCAATATCACTCGTATTACGGAAACCTGCTGTGTGGCTCTCTATGGGGCTTATTTTTATCGTCCCCGGAAAAAAATAAGATACTCCTATGTTTATGCTTGATTCTCCTTAAGTAAACAAATTACAGACAAATCCTCCCAGGTGGGAGATCCACTCCTGCTAGTGTATACTTGGTATATATTTCAACTCATTTGGTTCTTGATGCATTTTCAAGTGTTCCCAATCATGTCACTAACCTTTAAACCAGGCTTTCAAAAGTATCAGATTTTTACATTCCCGTATATGTCATTACCAGTGTGTCATTATCAGAGTACATTGATGCATTAAGTTGTGTAGAGAGTCATTTTTTTCGCAAGAGTGATTATAAAATATCATGCCCTTTAACCAAACCTGCATGCACGTGAATTAAAGTAATGAGTATTCACGATACAATTTCCCTTATCATGCAATTGAAACTTGTTAAGTATAATAAACACAGTTAATCTACCTGCTTTATTTGTTTTGTACAACATGGCCTTGCTGACAGTGTTTGTTCATGGATGTTTTATGATTTAACTCTTGTGAGTTGTGGCTTATGCGTTTCATATAACATTGCGGAATAAACTTAGTGTCAGAACTGCTTAATTTCCTGCGTACGTGAGTAATTTGCTATTTTCCTTCAAGCGGTCTACAAGGTTGATGTGAACATGTTCAAGCACGCTTTTGTAATTGGTTGTAGTACTTGCATTTGTTCATTTGTTTTATTGTTTTACCGCAACTCACTTTTGTATTTATAACTTAAGTATCAATTTCCGTCTTCTACTTATTTGTAGAACAAATACCAAACTTAATTAGAATATCTCCTCAGCTCCGCTCTTTTCGTTATTCATCTGGTGACAATTGTTTAGTGCGTGGTTTGGGGGATTTTTGAGGTAACCAGCTAAACAGGCAGACAAAAAATTTAAAAGATTATAATATAAACGCGAATATAAAATGAATTTCCGATTATAGTTTAATCAATTTACTACGACTACTACGACTACTGTGACTACTACTACGACTACTGCGACTACGACTACGACTACGACTACGACTACGACGACTACGACTACTACGACTACTACGACGACTACGACTACGACTACGACGACTACTACGACGACTACGACTACTACGACTACTACGACGACTACGACTACGACTACGACTACGACTACGACTACGACTACTACGACGACTACGACTACTACTGCTACTACTACTACGACTACTACTACTACTACTAATAATAATAATAATAAGGGCAGCCACTCCAGTCAAATTGACTGATCTTCCAGCGGGCGCTGCATAAGATAAATGTTATTATTACCCTTCTCTATTCTAAAATGCCGACCTCCTGGCTAGAAACAGAAGGAACCATTTTTAAAAGTATTTCGTATGACCTGGCCGTGGCTTGAACCCACGACTTTCCGAACGTGAGGCAAACGCTCTAACCACTTGACTATCACGCTGGTAATCCAATTAGTCTATTACACACGTTCATTGTACGTGGTCTAATTCGTAATGAATAATAGAAAGATCTACAAGACATGATTTAGTGTATAAAGTCATACCAAGTTTCTTTCGATAAAAGTTTCGGTACGAGCATGTAGGTTTGTAAAACTTCACCCTGAAGTCAGAATTCTCTGCCTTCTCCGGGAGGAAAAGGAAGAGTGAGATAAACCCTGTTATTATACCATTGTCAGCAAAAACAATACAATCATCGACCAATAAAATGTCTATCAATGTCAATCAATTAAATTATTATCCGTTACTCAAGCAACTATAAGACAAACATAAAATAGGTAAAATTCGCACTTTTTTGAACAAGACAACTACTGAGCGCCTAATTCATGCTCTTTTAATGTGCCATTTTGATTTTTGTAATAGTTTGATTTTTTTGGTCTTCCGTCTCGTCAAATTCAAAGATTACAGCTAGTTCAAAATTCAGCAGCGTTACTCTTAACACGAACAAATAAACATGAACCAATTTCCACAGTCTTAAAAATTTACATAGGCTACCTATCCAATCCCGTATACAGTACAAAGTAATTTTATTGGTCTACCAATGCTTTCATCAGTTTGTTCCATTGTATCTCATTGAATTCTTAACACCGTATCAACCAGAAAGAATGCTTCGTTCAAGTAAAAACTTGTTATGACCGGTCCCACACACTGTGACAAAGTCATATGGGGAAAGATCATTTTCATTTGCAGCCGCTGTTTCATGGAATAATCTGCCGGAATATCTTAGGAATATAGAATCATACGAAAAGTTTAGAAATAGTTTGAAAGCACATTTATTTAGTATTTTGTAACATTTCACAATCCCGAACCCAGTGCATCATCTCCACTCCTTTTGTAAAAACAGTTTGCCTATGTGTTATGCGCTATACAACAATGTTTCATTATTATTTTCATTATTATTACAGTATTATTAGAAATAACAAACAAGCAGATAAATGAACTTGCGAAAAAATTGCACCATGAGCACAGTATATAACAAAGAAATCGGGTTGGGGAGAACATCGTCCAGATCATGAAACATCAAAGAGATTTATTCATTGTCGGGGGGGGGGTTGGTAATAAAAAATGTATTGCCATTTTTATATGGTTGTTACCCTTGGTTATTGACAAGAAATTGTATGTTGCTTTTTTTTCTATTCTTGAATCCTGCATGTCGTGAATTTACACATCTGTTATAATTCCGAATATAATGCTGTCGGCGATTTTTCATTGCGCTACTTTTCGTACCATTATTTCATAGAATCTCGACATCAGTGTTCAGGCTCTGAGTCCCGCTAGACAGTTAAATATTCATAATATTCTGAATAAAACAATAGTATACACAATATTGCTGAAAGGCATTTGCACATATCTCGTTAGTGACAGTGGTATGTCAATAATTCGTCGACATATAAGGTTTACAGTTGATGCAGAAAAGGACATCGTCCCATTTGTATTTAAATGATAAAAGGGGAGTTCAAATTTCCCCAAAATTTACACCATTTTAAGATAAGCAAACACAAAGACATACGAATAGAAAACAAAGATTAAACTTATATTTGAAAAATACACAAATCAAATAAAAATAGACACGACACTTATCTAGAACACAAGCGAACAGATGGACTAGGAAACTCAGTGGACACACTAAGAAAAATAGGTTCGACTTTCCACCTTTACCAATGTCACACTAGGAGCACCTTTACGGGTGCAATTTGCACCTTTCAGACCAATGTTATCCGGAGACCACCCTTTAAAGGTACAACTTTACAACTTTAAAGGTCTGAAAGGTGCAAAGTTGCACCCATAAAGGAGCTTCCAGTGTGACATTGGTCTGCACTCTTAACAGGGCAAAGGTTTATTTTTCTTAGTGTGAATGCCAACCAAGAATTGGCAAGAGAAGAGGTAGACAAAGGAGAAGGTGGAGAGATGAAACAAGCCCAACAACATGGAATAGAATGGCAGTAAGCAGAAGCAAATGGAAATTAATTGGAGGGGAGTTTCATTCAACAATGGTTGAATAATGCCAGATAATGATGAAAGTGATTATGATTGATGATGATGATGACGATGATGATGATGATGATGATGACGATGATGATGTAGATGATGATGATGATTATGATGATGACAATGATGATGATGATGATGATGATGATGATGATGATGATGATGATGATGATGATGATGACAATAATGATTGTGATAGTGATGATGGTGATGATGAAACGTTTTCTTCTTCCATACGGGTTTTGTACTTTCCATTGCATCAATGTCTTTATACCTTACCTGACAGAAAATAATAACCGCAGAGAAAAGTAGAGAGAAACCATTTTTTTTAATGCATGCACTCTATGTATGTATACATTTGTAATGCCAATAAAATGGATTTTCACTGGGACAATAAAAGAATGAATCTGTATCTGAATTTGAAAAAGATACAAACGCATTTAACGGTATTGCTCTATAAACAACCATTGTTTCTGTTAATGCCCGGATAACGTGGGATATTCCGAACAAAAAAGGGGCAAAACGCTGTAGAAAACCCTATTTTTTGTGTGGAAGTTCTGAATTTAAGAAATGTTGAAAGCATATAAGCCAGATATTATTTGATTTACCCGTTGAGAATGAAACATTACGTGAACCAAACTATAGTAAACCACTTATTTTTCACCCCTGTTTTGATCTTTTTTCAGAGATGCGTAATGTATTGCTGGTGTGCCTTGGAGCAATTTTGATATGATAAAAACAATGAAATCAACACACTGGAATATATTTCACGGCCAAAATGGTTACAAAGAGAAATCATGCACCACTGAGCCATTTAATAAAGAGGCTTTTAGAATTTAGAAGATGAAAATGTAAGCACGCATCCTTCAGGGAGCAGATCATTTAGTTTACCTAGCTGCACTGCGCTCTTTCCTCCTTCGGGCCAGGTAAATTCGAATCTCTCTTTTTTATTTGTCAGGTGTCAATCCCAGATGTATAGGTATATGACATTTAGAAGAATGAGGATATGTACAGGAACGTACACCGGATGTGTAAATATATCCATCTACCTATCAATACATCTACCCATCCATCTATCTATCTATCACTCTCTATCTACATCTCTCTCTCTCTCTCTATCTATCTATCTATCTATCTATCTATCTATCTATCTATCTATCTATCTGTCTATATGTCTATCTCTAGTATCCATTCATCTATCGAATTTTCTATCTACCTATCTGTATATCTATTTTATATCTCCCTATCTATCTTTCTGTTTTCATGTCATTCAAGTTTGCTGCTTGATTAAAACTAGTGTGGTGGATTTTTGTTTGTTTTCTTTTATTTTGAATAATATTTAACCAATTAAAAATAGTACAGTCTCAAACTTAAACGAGAAGTGAACACCCTAGTCGACTGTAAGTACGCCAAAGGAATGGATAATACGGCAATTTTCATTTTGTTTTTCAATCCAACGGTTGCTATTACCTACTTGATGTCACCAAAGAATCACCAGGTAAGCGTCAAATTTGTCACGTTAGATGTTTTCCTTGCATGTTCTGTATATATCCTGCAGACATTGTTATTTTAAACGTAACACGATTACTTCCGTTTCCATATTCTCTTTATATGCTACGTGCCACGTTGATTTTTGACGATGGCGTGCATGACATGATTTTACCAAACCTTTTCGCTCTATTATTCAACTTTGTTATGCTCCAGAACATATCAAACAGTCACTGATGACTTTACGTATATAATTGTTTCTGCCAACAAAATTTAGGTTAAACAAAAAGTTTCCTAACAAAATTATAGTAATTATTAGATTTATTTCCTGCAACCGTAAAATCATAATAGTATTTTGATGTGCATAACTAGTTATATAATGTGTTTTAATAACTTAAATGTAATTCCACCGTCACAATGTCTTTTGATTTTGATTTCCTTATGGGATGCCCATTAAAATATATGTGTCCAGCAGATTATTACTTAACTGCTTGTTTCACCAATATTAAGAAATGTTTTGCAATCCTGTAAAAACAACATTTAGAAAGACGTATGAGTTGGTATTCAGTACATGACGTGATAGATCACTTTCCATTACGTTTTCTTATCGAATCATTTCATGCACGGTCACCCCGGGATCATGTTTATCACACTTTTATGAGTGTCTGTCGGCCGCATGCTCTCTGGGAATTCATATGTGCAAAAAAATGCCGATGGGGAATTTGAATGCAAACGTTACATCATTGTCTGGGATCTATGAAATAACGAGAGTGGGTTCAGATTTCTCAGTCTGGTGCCTTTTCCTGCATGAGAAGCATATTATTTTATATGCAACAACCTTTAGTTTTAGAATGTATAAATCCTGAGGCAAGGGAATTAAATGAGTGCATTAAGAGAAGTCGCGGAACTTTTTTTCCAACTGAATCGATCGGAGGAAGCACTTCAAAATTATCCAAGTATGGAGTTTTGATTACATCATTGTAGATTAGCCTTAAGTTGATGCAAATGTATAGCTCATATAATCATGAAGTTGGCTACCTAGAAGGCGATTTATCAATATTCAGTACCAAATATCATGGAATTTGACAATTAGGTAAACCGGGTAAAAAAAAGGCTCGGTAAAATGTTAAGGCGAGGGTTTTATAGTCTTTTGCATCACAGCACAAACGTTATATCCTTCAACTTCACACATTGTTTGTATATACGACTCATATAAAATGTGTACCACCTCCACTCCCTGGGAAGTATTCGTAGCCCATGCAGTATACAGGTACTCGGGGGGGGGGAGGGGGCTAATTCAACCTCAAATGGCTTTCTCGGTCCTCTCAGGTAGCCGACATATACTTCTGGGTGGAGCTAGAATTTATTCCGATGAAGTGCTTTACCTACACACACACAAACGCCGCGTCTAGCTGCATGGACTTGAACCGGGAATCTCCTCCTTGAGAAGCCGCTGCCGTAGCCATTATGCCAGTTGACTTTAGTCTACAAGTCGTAAAATATATACATGCACCTTTTTTTTTTAGTGTGATAGCAATGGGAGCATTCTATCGCAATTATATCTATACCTGGTAATGAACCGGAGTAAATCCGATACCAAGTCATTTTTATTTAAAGTAAGTTTTACAATTTCTTTTTCATGTAATTGTAAACAATGTCGAGCATATTTACGACTTATCCCTGTATTATAAAATTAATGCTAAATTATATATCAATTCATTTAGCACACAAAACGCTCCTCTTTTGGGCAGAGAAATACGAGGTTATAAACACACTGGTCATGCACTACTGCTCTCACGCCGCTCTATGTAGGAGCCAGCTGTGAAAGTCAGAATACTGAGAGAAAATGGTGTCTGTGATTGGTTTTTGCCAATTCCGCAGGCCTTCCCCTAGCCAATAAAATGTGATTTTGATACAACTGCGGATGAACTCAGCCTGGTGAGGTGAGGTGAGAGATGAACAGCACACCTGCTCAGCATTTTAAATTCTCTCAAACTTTTATTCATAGAATATTCTAAACAATTTAGATGGTACAATCAACAACGTTGATCTATAAAGAAAACAAGCCCTTGTTTTCAAACGGTTACATCTCATTATAGGGCATTTCCGAGCTATTTGCGACATGAATCGTAAAAAATGAAATTTACATGTTCTTTTATATTTTTATGATAATTTTAGAATGTTTGCATATGTCTGAAGTTAACTGTACTTGTATTTTGATTTTCTGCCACTAATGTTGAGTGGACTTGGAAAGTCATGAAAAATGTGATTTTTCCTCAAAACATGAGGCATTTGCGTTCGCGGGACAGACAACACATTTTTTTTTCAAATTTTACATGAATGAAAGATATTTTACACCCATTTCTATTGTTGTAGACATAATAAGCTTTCATGTAAATTCAGAATATGGTTACCATGGCAACCCTTCTAGAAATGCTTTCTTTCTGATTGGCCGGTATTAAAGGCATTTGTTCCTGTCCGCGACGTTTTGATATCAAAAATTTTATTACTCTGCACAGTTTTGGCACTTTCATAGAATAAGACTTAATTTTCTCGTTGGTTATGATGTGTGGGCAGTTTAATATCTACTATAAACTCAAGAATCGTTAGAAAAAACTTTATTAAAGTTAGAGACTAATGAAATCTGTCGTGCCGCGGAACAAACGTCGCGGACAGGACTTTTTGTCGCGGAACAGGACATTTTGTCCGGACAGGGACAATGTATTTTATATCATATAATGTAGTTTTTTATTTTGTTTTGACTGTATGTGTTCTGTAATTGTGTGTGTATGTGGTGTAAAGTATGTTTGTGTTGTTATCGTGTGTGATTATGGATGCTGTCTTGTTGTTATCTTTTAGAAGAAAATTGAAGGTTAGATGTATGACCTGTTTGGTATACATAGACATGTACTAGTATTTTGATTTGAATGTGCATTAATGTTGTGCATTTTGTGTGCTTAGTGTGTGTGTATCATCTGTGGGTACATCGGGTACCTCGTTTTTGTTTTAAGACAAATATATTTTCATAGGTTGTTTACCAAGTCTTCTGAAATTTATTGAATCCTTACATGTGATTGGGTTTTAAAACATTTAATTATATCTTTATGTGTTAAACGTATACAATATATGCAATTGGAAATAATGTCTGTCCGCGTGACCTCCAAAATGTTCCTGTCCGCGACGCTGTAATTAATTTAATTACTTGCAGAGTAATTTAGTTTAACGGTGGGCACACTTATTTATTTAACCACTACTGATCATGCCTACACACCCTTACTTTTACCAACCGTTCATTTGTATTCAATATCATATTCATCATAGTCTGGTAAACTCAAGACTTTAGACTTGTACACTTCATTTCAATCCACATGTTCGGCATCACGTCCTGTCCGCGACTTGCACTTTTCGACCAATCAAGAGAGATGCTGAAATGACTCAATTTTTTCCGAATATTTATTTCCCACGCCACAGCCCACAGCTGTCTTTCAATGTACAAATATTAGCTTTAATTTCTTTCAGCTAGTCTTATTCTAACATGGAACCAAATTTTCTATTGTCCTGTCGCGACAATCCAAATAGCCTCGGAAATGCCCCTATAACCTTTAACATTCACAATATCACCATTCCTAACGTTACCTATTTACAATATTTGGAAGATGCATTTTTTTTTTCAATAAAGTATTCTTGTGGGTCCATGTGTACAAATAAACCCTTTGTGTGTGTGTGTGCGTGTGTGTGTGTGTGTGTGTGTGTGTGTGTGTGTGTGTGTGTGTGTGTGTGTGTGTGTGTGTGTGTGTGTGTGTGT
>JZLH01S0131848.1:4200-17349 GCA_001188425.1 Eucidaris tribuloides
TAAAGGTAGAGGTGCACCATTCAGCTTACATATAATCACTGAATATAATCCAATCATGGATGGATAATTAAATTTCCAAATGGTCAATGGTAGCTTTTGTATTTTTCCACGATCGTTTTTAATGCATAATTCGTATTTTGATGCATAAATTTGTTTATTTCAACCACTTAAAATTTGTTTTCTTATTGATCTGGCATTGATCTATCGCCGTATGGTGAATTACATTTTCAGAGAAATTTTATCTTATGTAGTTTTCATACAATATTTGGGATTGTATCTGCTACCTTGTATGAAAATATGCATGTAGGCTATGCAGGAGCGTTAATATTTTTCTTGTAATCCTCATTACAATCGCATGATATTTTTATCATTTTCAATATTACTTTTATTAGTTCTTGTTTGTACTTTGGAGAAGCCACGGAATGTCGGGGTATATAATTGGCTGGTAATTTGGTCAAAAGCCAGATTTGGTCTCTTCACGCGTGACAGTATCTGCGTATATCCTCGTCTTTATCGTGCATATCGTACATACCATGGGCACATTCAGAAGAGTGGCTGGTTTACTGGTGTTGATGGTGGTGTTGACAGGTGTTCTAGTGGCGGGCGATGAGGCGGGCGATGACGGCTACCTGAGTGACTTTTCGAGGTATTTATTTTCGTGTGACAGGTATTGCATTTGGCACTGACAGTGAACGGTGTCATGCGAGCACTTAAAACAACTCGAAGGGATCGTAAAGATGGCACTGGGGATGGGGGCATGAGTCAAAGTATTGACTCGACGAAAATAAGGCGTACCTTTTACTAATTTGACCAATCCTTAACAAAAAATTGCCTACCCCCCCCCCACACACTAAAAAAAAAACAAAACAAAAATGGCATCTAAAACATCATTCGACGGTGGCGGGGGCGGGGGCCGACGGTGGCGAAAATCATTTCTGTCTGTCCCATTTTTCCCCCAGCCAATAGCATCCCACTAGTTTTTACAATAAATGCCGACTGCATGGCGATCGATTTGCCCAGTGGCAAAATGAAAATGTCATCTGGGTGCGTTCATTTTCTGACTACAAGCCTAATGGTTTCTTTCCCCTAGCTCCACACACCCCTCGTGACTCTGGTTTACATAAAGTATTATGATGATCACAACTCACAGCCATTATGAACAAGAAAAAAATCTAGGATGAATTGTGTTGACACATTATTTCTCTTGGCTGAATTTTATTACACTTTGGCCTGATAAAGATTCCTGTTACGTACAACAACATCAAAGACAAGTGTTATGTAACGTTGTTTATGATGTTTGTTCTTCACTGGAAATTTCAGTCCAAGGGCGTAGGCTGGTTTAGGTATGGGGAGGTGCACATCTTGGGGAGGTGGAACGGGGAGGTGCACATCTTAGGGAGGTGAAACGGGGAGATGCACAGCAATAAAGGTGGTGCAAATTTCCTTTTTTTTTTTTGCTATAGGATGGAACTCCTATGGCTCTGCAGGGGGATGGGGGTGCTCACCCTCTACAGCATATTTTTGATATTTAGTTATCAACTGGCATTGTACCAGACCGTATGAAAACAGCCAAAGTTACTCCCATCTTTAAAAACAGGCGATAATCAAGTTATTAGTAACTATCGACCAATTTCTTTATCAACATCCGTGTCCAAAGTTTTGGAAAAACCTATATATATAAGAACCGTCAATTTGTTTTACTAATCATAATATTTTTTTTCGAATTTCCAATTTGACTTTCGTGAAAAGCTTAGCATCACTCATGCCTCTCTTTCTTTTGTACACAAAGTAGCGTCAGCAATCGATTCTTATTCCCATACTGTTTTTATATTCCTGGACCTCTCCAAGGCCTTTGATACCATAAATCGTAATATTCTTATCCATAAATTATCTCACTATATTAGAGGAAAGGCCTTGGAGTGGTTCAGGAGTTACCTATCTAATAGAATATATTTTGTATTTTTACATTGTAATACATCTCCTTTGCAAACATTCAATGTGGAGTACCTCAAGGGAGTCTTCTTGGACCTTTGTTATTTCTTATTTACATTAACGACATCTAAAATTCGTCAAAATTGTTATCTTACATTCTTTTTGCTGATGATTGTAATATTTTCTTTGCTCACCCTGACCCTCATTATTTACTTACAACCATCAACGCGGAACTCATACATATTTCGCATTGGATTACTGATAATTAATTGCGTCTCAATATTCAAAAAACTAAGTTCATGTTATTTAGTAACTCCCTGAGTGATCTTCCAGGTCAGTGTGTCTTCAATGACAATAATCTGACTAATAAGTAACCTGGAAACTTCACGTAGATAATATAGAACAATTTCAAGAAATATTGGCATCATACATAAATTAAAATATTACTTTGGTCCATCAGTTGTGTTTATGCTTTATTCTTCACTAATTCTTCCACACCTTAATTATGGAATCCTTGCCTGGGGCAATTCGAACCTAATTTTATTAGATCGACTGTTGGTGATACAGAAAAAAGTATCCGTATAATATGCAATACTGATTTTTATTCCCACACTGATCCTGTATTTCACAAAAACAGAATTCTTAAGGTCCATGGTATTTATTCATTTCAGCTAGGTCAATTTATGCATAAATATAGTAAAAATGAATTACCTAATTATTCTCTAACAAAAAAAAAACTGTTCTGTGTTCGCTTAAGCATGAACGAATCATTTTTAATGGCATTTGAAAGATTAGACTTCAGAGCATGTATTAACATCAAAATATAGGCATCATAATTTGAAACAAAATTTTGATAGACTTTTCAAAACTGTCCCTTTTTTTGATACGCACTGTATATGAACGATTTTGGATCCACGCTGTGATGCCACTCTGTATACCGAGGAGTACACATATGTTTTACACTCATGCTCATAATTATGGAATATCTTAAAGAAATTTTTAGAAGTTGCCATTTTTTCGTGAACGGTACATCTCGGACTAAAAAAGGGCGTGCGCCAAAATGGCAGAAAATGAGAAATATGATCATCAGACTTCTTGCTAATCAGCAGACTTCCTCTCAACCTTTTAATTATCATTGCAATTGTTTTCGAATTATGCTTTCAAAATTCATATACAAAGCTATTTATTTTTTTGATATTTTTTTTCATTTTAATATATTATCTTTTAGCATTGAATATTCCTTCATATACTTTCAATTTTCTTGTCAACCCAAGTAAGGGGATTTGCATTATTAATGGGAGAGCTTGTAATTTATTCAAATCCTTTCATTGTGTGCAACATAGGTTATGGTGCCTTTGATAGATATGAATCCTTTTCTGTTACAATTAATATTGTACACGACAGCAACCTTAGTTCACAGGTGCTACATGAATTTTGAAACGTAAGCATAACTCGAAAATAATGGCAAATTAGATAATGAAAAGGTTAAGAGGAAGTCTGTTGATAAGCTAGACGTCTGATAATCATATTTCTCCTTTTTTGCCATTTTGGCGCAAACCTTTTTTTTTTAACCCCCGACAAAAACGTTCCGTGTTCGCTCAAGTATGAACGAAATTTCAGAGCATCTGTTAACATCAAAATATAGACTTCATAATTTGAAACAAAATTTTGATAGACTTTTCAAAACTGTCCCGTTTTTCTTGATATGCACTGTACAGGGTGGCCCAGAAAGAATGCCACAGCTACCATCGTTAATTTCTTCAACATCATCTGCAATATGTCATTGGTTTTAATTTCAATGATTAGACAATTCTTTTTCCAACATTATGATACCATGATCATTGATTTTGAATCATTCGTTTTGGGTCATGCGGCCTTTTTCCGAGGCAATGTTGTTTCCCAAATTGGCCAATTTTTCATCAGCGGCGGTCATCCGAACACAGAGATATTCTCGCTTCTCAGCGTGCCATACCAGACAAACCGCGATGACAATAGAAATGTAGCTCACATCGTCTTCTTTATGAAAGCGAGGGCATTCCTGCCCTTGTCTCGACGGAGCTTATTCCATGGAACGCCGTTACGCGAGAATATGTCAGTGTTCTGATGATCGCTAGAGTTGAAAAAAAAGGCAAATTAAAGAAATTACAATGCTTCAGAAAAATAGCCCTAAGATCTGAACACCTTAATTTAAAATTAATGACGTGGTATCATTTTGTTGGAAAAGGAATGTTGTAACCCAATCACTAAATGTTTTGCGGACGATGTGTAGCATTCTTTTGGGGGCCATGCTGTATAATTAAATCATCATTGATATTTCAACACATTAATAAATATGACCCCCTCATTTGCAACATCCGTGGAGGTACATACCGCAATATATAAGACTAAACTTCGGCAAAATAGAAATAAAACAGTACTGTACTAATAACAACAGTCCATATTGCTTACATAGCGCATAATGAGATTAGTCTCAATGCGCTTGGATATTATGATCCTGGTCACTGGGATACATTTCTAACCTGCAACAAAGATGTGCACTATTTCCACTCAATGTGGGGAGTATTCCTAGTAATTCATAATGAAAAGTTCGTTTCATTTGCTGTGCGAAGGTTTCGCACACACGCTATAACACGTGAAACGTACGTAACAGTACACCGATTCTTGTACTAAAATGCTCATAATTCGTTTATTAGTGAATGCTACGCTTTGGGGCGATCAGTTTCTAAATCTTCATCTCTTTACCTTTCAAATGATATAAGGTTTGTTACATTTACTTCAAAATCCAGTGATCATTTTTTCTTCAAAGTTTCCTATGCTCGACAATTTGTCTATGGGAAAGCGGTCGAAATCCACTCTGAACACCCCAATTTTGGCGACACAGTAGCCTTTCTTCGTTGATTGTGAAGCAACGATAGGTCAATGAACTCGATCTGGGGCGATCGGATTCTGAAAGTTGAATAAATTACCTATCCACTGATATAAATTGTATCATGGTTGCTCAAAAATCCAGTGATCATTTTTTCCTTAAAGTTTTAGCACAAATCAAGAAGAAGCCGACAAAATTGGGTGAATGACTTCACGTTAGGTCACGTGATCGTGCCCCGTCCGCATGCACAACTATGCAGTGCGGTGGCGTTCACTCGGCCGTATCGTGCTAAGCAAACAAAAACATCCTGTGGAGCTTTTGCAATTTTCACCCCGACACTTTTCATTATGTGGAGTAAATAGGTTTAGAGTGAATATTTTGTTAAATGAATTTACTTTTTGATATGTATGATTGTAGGGCCAGGCGTTCACCCTTACGTGCTGTCGCCGAAAATCTCGTTGGGGAGACGATCGATGACGAGGTAATGAATAATTCAGTGATGTGAAGAGTCTCTCTTCGATAGTTTACTGTATTCTTCCTCTCTGCATACCACTCGGTGGGGTCACCGGAGCAGGGCTGCCACTCAAAATTTAAATTTTCCCCTACGCCGCATGCGTATTTTCCCCTACCGACACCACTTTTCCCCTACGCCCCAACAGCCCATTTTTTCCCCTACGGAGCTTATGTTTTCCACTACAAAAATCAACTTTTCCCCTACGAAGGTACGTTTTCCCTTACAAAATAACCTTAGAAAATGAAAGAGATGTATTTTGATTGAGAAAGTTGACATTGCAATTACCTCGATACTGCGGCATGCGTGCGTTACGGTTTTTGTAATTATACGATATGGTTTAACTTGGACATTGGATTTACCCAAATTATGTCTACAGCCGGGGTCTACAGACGAATATATATGGGAGTTCGTAGAAAATCTTTGAGGATTTAAGAATATTTCTTGAAAATTTTCAAAATCCTCTAAATTCATCAAAAATCCCTACTTTCCCCAATTCGGAAGGTCATTTTTCCCATAGGGATTCACTATTCCCTACGGTTGGCTAAAATTCCCCACGGTAGGGATTTCCCCCTACGAGTGGCAGCCTTGCGCCGGAGTGGATACATCTTCTCCACTCCCCTCTCGTTTTGGCATGCCTATTTTATAACAACATTCTATATTCTTAGCTTGTTTTCTATCCTTCCCAGTTTTAATCACTATTTTAACGTATAAACGATTGAGCACTAAGTTGTTTATAAGAACCTCCTTACTTTTAGAAAACATTGTCGCTATCATTGTGACAAACTGAGTACCTTTAAACACAGTTTCTGGAAGTATGGTTTGTTTTATTTATGGATGTATTTATTTATGTACTTATTTATTTATCTATTTATATATGTATGTATGTATGTATGTATGTATGTATGTATGTATGTATGTATGTATGTATTTATTTATTTATTTATTTATTATTTGTATGTATGTATGTATGTATGTATTTATTTATTTATTTATTTATTATTTTTTATTTATGTGTTTATGTATTCATGGCTTATTGGAAAAATAGATCATGTTGCATGGCATTGCTGAATTGCACATGATACATGATTATATTACTCAATGATGAGTGTCCCTCTTTGAGGAGTAAATTTCAAAAAAGGGTGAATTTAGAAAGAATTTGGAGTGAAAATGTATTTTTCACTCACTCATTTTGGAGTGACCTCAATGATCACTCGAAATCTCCGAGTGATTCCTGAGGTCACTCCAAAATAAATGAAAAACACATTTTCCCTCCAAATTCACTAAAAATTCACTCTTTTTTAAATTCACTCCTCAAAGATTATTTTTTAGAGAGTACCTGTAAAAGTAATAGTAAAACAATATGCAATATTATCTAAAATAGTAGATCAACTTTTACTTAGTTTATGTATGTATGTATGTATGTATGTATACGTGTATGTATGTATGTATGAATGTATTTGCATTTATTTAATTGAATGTATATTTATATGTATTCATTTCTTTCGTTCTTTCTTTATGTATGTATTTATTTATTTATACATTCATTTATGCATGTATTTATGTGTGTATGTATGTATGTATGTATGTATGTATGTATGTATGTATGTATGTATGTATTTATTTATTTATTTATTCATTTATTTATGTATATGTATATTTATTTATGTATTTATTTATCTATACATTCATTTATGCATGTATTTATGTATCTACTTATGTACATGTATGTATTATGTATTTATTTATTTATTTATTTATTTATTTATTTATTTATTTATTTATTTATTAATGTATCCATATTTTTCCTCACAGTTCCAGCCATATTAGAGAATGAAGTCTCTCAGCTGAGGCAAGCACGTGGCAGCCCTAAATCTATCGATAATCAAGAGGGTTTAATCAAACTAGTTATTTAGTGGCGGGAACACAACGTAAAATGCAATTAAGCCTTCCAATATACTTCACCCAAAATAACTCATGCAAAGTCTGTTGAGCATCATTGCATAGTACGGAGAGGGTTAAGTTAAGCTTCTGTTTGTTTCCTTTTCTTTATTTATTTCTAGTATTTCGTGTGATGGGCGGGCTTTGCGTTCCTTGTTGAATCTTATACAAACTGATCATCGATCATTTCATATTTCACTAGATTAGAGTCATATTTTGAATAGAATCTAGTCAAGATTTGATCAGATTTTGAGCAGAAATCTCGTAAATCCCCGATTGAAATGATCTTATTCAAGTTGATTACAATAGTTTAGTGCATACAATTATCACATACGTAAGCAGAAATCTTTTGGCCTATAGACAGTTAGGCCCTACTCCAAAATGAAGATTGTGTTTGGCTAATTGCCATATTCTGCAAAAACACACTAAGTCTATTTCTATCAGTGATGATAATCACATAAGTCAGTACAATCAGTATGCACTGTGTTCGTCAATTCACGGCATCAATTATTAATGAGGCATAGTTATGTTCATGTTACTGTACTCTTAGGAAATCGCTTTTCATGGAGATAACATCGTAGTAGCTCTTTGGATTAATCATTGTGTTAACAGTTAAAATAAAAATCATCCATTGCTTTATATTTCCCGATCATTTTGATTCATTTATACAATCGGATAGACACAAGGACCCTTTTTTATATTTTTATGTTTTATTAAGTCAAATCATCGCAATTACAATATTTACAGATAATTTATGATTCATAATAAAAGAGAATAAATTGTGTTTGTTTATTCATGTGCAGCCGGACTTGACGGGTCGGGGTAGTATCACATGTTTAATGTTTTGTAGTAAATCTTATTGGTATATAATAGCGATGTTATTTCTGATTTTTATCAGCATTTCGTTTAGATAATACCACATGGCAAGTTACATTTTTATTTCACCTTCTGAACATCAGTTAGCACAACTAGCATAACCATCATGCATTACAACTTCTATAACTTGGGAAAGATATTTATCATTATCTGATTATAGTGCAATAAACTTCAGCATTATGCAATTTTTATGTATCATGTGTGATTTGTTTTGTCCTACGTAATTTTATGTGACAAAGATTTGTCCCTGTTTTCAAGAACAAAGTGTTTTAATAATCTGTACGTACGCACGCGCACAAACCCACACACACATGACACACATACACGCTGTACGTACGCACGCGCACAAACCCACACACACATGACACACATACACGCTCACACACACACACACATACACACACACACACACACACACACACACACACACACACACACACACACACACACACACACACACGCACACACACACACACACACACACACACGACGCGCGCACACACACGCACGCACACACACTACACACGACGACACACACACACACACACACACACACACACACTACACACACACACACACACACACACACACACACACACACACACACACGGGCGCGCACACACGCACGCTCACACACATATACCACACGGACACGCACACACCCATACACAGACACACACACATACACTCACACACACATGAACACACACCAACACATACACACGCAGGTGTAAGATGCGCGCACACACATACGCATGTGAGCACTCACACATACAATGACATACACTCACACAGATTATATTATTTCACATGTCCACCCCCATGCACACCCACCCCGTGAGATACCCCCATCCTCACTGTCTATGCTTTTGAGTGCATCAATTATCAATACATGTATTGGGGAATATAATAATTTTAGAAGACAGGAAGCTCTCACAGAGCCCTATCAGATAACTATAAAAAAAATAATAAAGACATAGCGGCGTTGTCATTTGTTTATTTTCAAATAAATTTGTATACCAAATTTTGAAATTATGCATTCAAGTTTGAATTTCCTCGTCAAGCTTTATCAGTCTGCTTAATTAGAATCCAATGTTTTGTAGAATAGCAGAATTATGTAACATTTTAAACACACACACACACACACACACACACACACACACACACACACACACACACACACACACACACACACTACACTCACACACGTGTATGGGCGTATATATGAGGACACTATGTTTGGATAATCATCCGAGGACGCTATGCATGTATTACTATACTTTCGTGGACATACCCCCCCCCCCCCAACCTGTGAGAATGTTATAACAGAGGTGTAGAGTGAGAATAACGTAATTTTCATTCGAGGACGAGTGTTTCAGGTCCACGGAATGGAATTTGTCTTCGGTTGTACATGTATAGTCAAATTCCAAGTTTTGGTCCTCGGAATGTAAGCCATAAAAACGCACACACACACACACACGATTACACACACACACACACACACACACACACACACACACACACACACACCAGTCAATCAAGTAACAGAAACCGTTTCATACTTCCCTTATGTACTGCATTCGGCGGGCAAAGAACAAAATTATTGGTTGAATTTTAATATTTTGCTATGAACCACCTTCTGTACCTGATAGTATACAGGTAATAATAATAATTAAAACTACATTGAGAAAATTGTTCAAATGAGTGAAAAACAAATCTCTTGGTCAGGAAATCACATTTCTAAAACACAATTCTTATTCTCCTGATTCCTTTTTAATGTCCTAACAAAATATGAACGTCACAAATTACATTTTCATTACAGTATAAACCGTGATTTCAACATCAAAATTAGTGGAAAAGAACTGGAACAGGTTAAGCACTTCACTCACCTTGGAAGCATCATCTCTAGTGATGCAGGGAACACTAGGGAGATTAAAACTAGGATAGCGCTAGCCAGGAAGGCATTCACGAAACATAGCAGGGTTCTGACAGCAAAAAAAGTTAAACCAAAATTTAAGGAAGAGACTTGTCAAATGTCTGGTTTGGAGTTTAGCAGGGATGTCGACAAGGCCGGCCTCGAGGCCAGATTTTGTCGGCCTCGGCCTTAGCCTCGGACCGAGTCACGTGTACAAAGTCTATGGGCAAAATATTTTTCAGCGACCTCGTGACTCGGACCGGCCGGCCTCGACTACATCCCTGGAGTTTATGGACTGTCGGGAAAGCAGAAGAGAGAATGCTTGAGAGCCTACAAGTGTGGTTATGGAGGAGTATGGAAGGAATAAGACGGAAAGATAGAGTGACAAATGAGGAGGTCCCAAGAAGAGTGAATTAAGAAAGGCCCTTGCGGGAGAACATCAGAGGACCGAAGAAAAACTGGACAGGACACATTTTCAGAGGACACGTTATAGAGGGGAAAATTAATGGCAAAATGGGGAGAGGAAGACCGAGAACTGGGATGGTGTCTGATCTGAAGGGCGACTTGACGTATGGGCTACTGAAGAGGAAGGCAGAGGATAGAGAGGGATGGAGGAGGAAATAGTATTGACTATGGTGTGTGGACCTGCCCTATGGCAGAACACCCAAGAAGAAGAAGAAGATAAACCGTATCATCCCTAAAACTAACTTATATTGCATAATGATAAATACCACTCCACTCTCACGTTACCCCAAGTGAAACTTTCAGTTATTAATTCCCAGAAGACCATTCAGAAATGATGAACAACCGGTAAAAGGTACAACATACTGTCTAATTACAAAGAAACACCTTTAACAACATACACAGAGAGACTTTTGTTTTAAGAAATGCCATTTTAAAGCCACGTGCTATATGACCAAGTGTATGCCAACCTCTCCTGGCCCCTGAATGTGAAGTCAATATTGAATACTTATACCTACTACATGGCTTTTGAAATTTGTATCCTCTTTACCAAATGGTGTTCATTCAATACTTTTAGTATATGCTACTAGGTAATAAAACAAATACTATACACCGGATAATACTGGCATGAGTATGAGTTATAGATGAAGTGTGAACATTTTTGTTGGAGGTGGTTTCAATACGATATCAATAATCAGTTTTATGTAATTCATACTTATTTACTTTTTTAAAAAGTTAAAGTTCAGATTTTGCTCAAAATCAAACCCCCTGTACAAAATTGAGACTGTACAGAAATCAAATGGTGTGTGTCAGAGTGTGTGCCTAGTCCACGCACAATAGCAACAGACAATGGCAGTGGATAGTCAATAGTCTAGCAGTCGTTAGGCTACTAATGAATATTAATAAAGCATTAATCTTGGACGTAATGAAACTCGCATACCAATGTTTCCCACACGTGCTATGCCAGTCATTGTCCATTGCTTGAATGCTATTGTGTGGAGACTAGACACACACTCTTACACACACCATTTGTTTTCAGTGCAGTCTCAATTGTACAGAGAGCTGGATATTGAGCAAAATGGATATTGTATTGAAACCACCCACACAAAAATGATCACTCTTCTGCTATAACTCATACTCATGCTAGTGTTATATGGTGTATAGTTTTTGTGTTATTACATATCAAAATTAACAAATTTTATTTTTAACACCTAGTACATTACTTCTCTATAATAATATAATTCGCAAGGTTCTAAAAAATGATAAATACATACAATCTCTCTCTTTACACATACGTACATACATAAAGTGATATGCTGCCTTTACATGGGCATGCAAAACGGTTTACGCCATGGCACTCATCGTAACGTAACGTGCCATTGAGGGAAACGCTCGTGGTAACATTCGTGATGGTGCGCGGATAGTAAAAAAGTGTGTGGCCGTTCGTGACAAAATATTAAACTTTCCGGATGTGAGGCGGACGTTCTAAGCACTAGACCATCACATCGGTTGAGCGAGCTGCATACCACAGAATGGCATGCCTAGGTACGCCATTGTGAGGGGTGATGCGGAATCAAAATTCATGGCCGTGTAAAGGCACCATTAGATTAACATTGTGGAGCTTCATTTAAAAAATTGTCAAACTTTTATATCTGAGTTACACAGTAGTGTTCAAGTGGACAAATAAACACCCTAGAATACAAAAGTTGGAAAGTGATGCTGCCAATGGCAAGTTATTTTATGCATGAATAAACAATGTCTACTCCGGTGGATGACGAAATAGCCTAGATTTGCACACAGTAATTCTATGGGAGAAAATGGGCAGGTGAATCTGGTCAATTTGAATGCTTGTAGATTTTCACTATTTTAAAGCACTAAATCATCATTCTGAAATACAATTTTGTCAGGGCTTCATTTTTAGACCTTATCAAAGACACTTGGAGCGTGAATGATTATGTAGCTCACATTTTTTTTTAACTGTGGTAAATGTTAGTCAGTGGCTTTAAAGTTTCTTTGGTAATTCCACAATATACTTCCGGCCCAATGAGCCTTAAATTTCTTTGGTTATTCAAATACAAACTTACGACCCCAATGAGCCTTAGAGTCAAATTTTCATGTTATATGGTGTCATCTTTTCCTTTGATAGTAATTATAATAACTAAACTACAAATGCTAATCATTTCTAAACTCAAAACCTTTCGCTCCTCTATGTCAAATTGTTTTCTCTCAACACCCATGAAATTGGGGGGTGGGGGCGCCGACCTCTAACGGTTGCGCTAGAACCTATAACACTAATCACGCAGTGGCCCCAATTTTCAAAAGAAAAGGAGATTCAATGATTGAGCTGTGGTGCATACAGGGGGTTGAAGTAACTAGAACATGCAATGAAGATAGGGAAAAAGGTTTTAGAAAATAGACTTTGGAGATTAGTGAGGGTGGATGGAATGCAGTTTGGCTTTATGCCAGGGAGGGGAACGATGAATGCAGTGTTTATTCTCAGGAGACTTCAAGAAGAGTACAGAGTAGAGTGATAGGAAAGAAGTTGTACATGTGCTTGGTTGATCTGGAGAAGGCGTTGGATAGAATCCCAAGAAAGGTGATAGAGTGGGCGATAAGAAAGAATGGGATACCAGAGGTAATGATCGG
>JZLH01S0131866.1:10078-22469 GCA_001188425.1 Eucidaris tribuloides
ACATGTTGAAATCTTTGAATACTAATTGTTTGTTGCATTAAAGATCAGAAGATTTTAGTGATGAAAAATAATTCGAAGAGACCATAAAAGCTCCCACTAGTCAAAATATTCTTGCAGAATTTGTAAGTAGGGTATATACAGTACATGTATTGTTTCTGGGTAGAAAACTTAAAATTGAAAGCCCTGGGCCTGTCAGATTATTTAGTATCCTTTGAGATCATCTCGGCCCAAATCAGATATATCTGGTCTCTTTTGCAGTAACCTTTGATTCTACTTGATACCACCACCTATAAAAATGATTTGTGTAACTAGAATTACTCATTGTCTAGGGGTCACATGATCAATGAAGTTATCTCACTAGATTTGCGTCACCTGTATGACGAGTTTGTGGGGCTTGTGTGGCCGTGAAAGTCCATTCACAAAATGCATTTAATCCAATAAGTCCGACTATAAATACCCTTCTGGCCGACAATGACCGTGGAGCATCTAATAATAGTTCCAATTTCTGTTCGCATCAGTTATTTTGAGTTAGGATAAAGGATGAAACAATTGGAGAAATAAGATGGAAATATGGTATTTCTTGTGCTGTCGTCAAGTTAAGTTTTCTTTGTCGACATGTCTGGTACAATTTATGACCTTCGTTAACAGTTGTCCACGTGACATGAATGGTAAATTTAGGTACAGGTTGATCGGGTCACTACTGCTGCCATTTATTGCACTGGTGGTCGAATGTAGATTTCACAGATAATTCTGTATATGTCAAAAATATCTGAATCTTTGTCAGAAAGATTGTTGACAGAAGGCTATATTTCACACAGATATATAAAATTGTGATACTTCAAGACTAAATAGGAGACCGGTCTTTTTGCTTGGTTTGTTTTCATATAATCCAGCTACAAAGTACATCAAAAAGTTTATCAGAGAACTGTAACTTTGTCCCACGCGTTACCGACAATTAATTTGCCATAAATTAATTACGAAATGACTCATCTAAATTATTTTTCATGTTTTTGGTAAAGATTCAGAACCTTTACCAAAAACATGAAAAATAATCGAGATGAGTCATTTCGTAATTAATTTATGGCAAATTATTTGTCGGTAACGCGTGGGACAAAGTTGTAAAATAGCTTGGACTTACCCATATATGTAGGAATTCCAAACTATTGAAACTGAATTGTATACATTTAAAATGTAAGTAATAGTAATTTCCAAACCATCTCGTCAAATCAAGAAATCACCAAATAAAACATGAGAGATATGATGAATTCTTTAGGACAGTAATGACTGCTACCGTTATCTAATGTGCTAGAGTTCAGTCATTGCGTGTCATAGACTATGACCAATAATTACAGTCAGCCCATCCTAGGTATGTTGCATTATCTGATAAGTGATAAGACAAGTTCTTGACGTCAATTGATTTGAAAATCATTCATAAAATTGTGTTATACAACAAAGCATACACTAGTACGGAATAATATCCATTCATTTTTTTTTTTTATTTCTTTGATTTTTCTCAGAACTTCAGTGCACTACTACAGTCAAACCCTGATGGTAGGGGACATGCAAACAAACTCCACAACAGACAAAATTCACTTACCTAATCCACAAACATTACTTTGACAATATTCCTTCATTGACCATTTTAGCCACAGTTTAGTTTTGGGAGATCAGACATAATTTGTATCTTACTTTCATAGATCTGATATTGTCATGCCAGACAACAGAAAACAACATCAAACTTACCGAAAATTGCTAAAAGTTAAATACTGTAATTTTGAAATTATCAATAAGCACTTATCTAGCACCCCGATAAAAGAATATAAAGAATCAAGGGCCCTCAAAATTGTTGATTTCTTAAAAAAAAAAAAAAAAATAGGACAAACTTCAGAGCATGTGATTTTTAGGGCATCAATAGATGACATTTACTGTCTATCTCACTAAACACAACAGGAGAAAAATTTCCTCTTTTTTTTAAACCATATTTAGTAAAACAATGATTTTTTTTATTGCAGCCGGATGGACACTGTGCTATGATTTCAGAACATTTGCCATACATATTATTATTGATATTTGTCTAAACAGCTTTCTTGGGTTGAATGGTGCCTCATTGATGGATTATATTGTTAGTTGTTTTGAATCATAAACATTAGAAATTGGACAATGGCACGAGTAGATATGATACCAATAGGCGTTTTCACATCAGCCCGCGATGTTTCAAAAAGCGGCGCGTACTTATCAGATTTTGGCAAATAACGCCGGATCGTAAAATGAGCGCGCTATTTGATAATGTGACATTTACCTTAAGAGTATTAGAAAAAATTGTAGGCGGACGCTTTTACACGCATATTATTTTATAATTAATACCTTGTAAAAAGCCCATTATGATGAAATTGCATGTATCAATGTGAGGGCATTGTGTACCAATTTGAGGTTTTAGCATTTGACAGTAATGGTTTTATTTACCACCAAATCTGCTAAGATTCTAAGCCACTGTGCAACATTAATTTATCAAAGAAGGTATAGGAGCTATCACTCTTCTGACAAGACTATTTCACAGCAAAGTGACAGTTAAAGACAAATGAATTTGTCGATTACAGTGTGAATGATTCTCTTTATCACGAATTTCGGTATACGTAAGAAGAAAAAGGTATTATGAGAACCATGTTTGAAAGGTATTTAAACTATACCAGGGACTGTTTTTGCCGCCGCCTGTCGAGTTCCGTGAAACTGAATAGAAGAAAAAAAAAAGAAAAGGCACAAAAACATATGTAAGAAAACATGGACGGGATTCTTTGTTTGCATTGTGTATATCTTGCAGTTCGGTGTCGCATTGTAGGAGTTGTTTCTCGCCGAGTTGTTTTTCCCTGTCGGAGCGGCTGGGCAGCCTGTGCTAGACTGTCAACGAGTGGCAGGCACATGCGAATCATTCAATCGGCTTAGCGTGCCTATTGCTAATAAACTGGGGACAGGTCGAGTGGAATTTTGAAGTTGTAAAGAAGCCATATTTTTTGTTTCTTCCAAGCCCTTTTTATATATTATGGAGTTCCATAACGATGCATAATTCCGGCCGTGTTCATTGTAAGTTTGTTCCTGGATAGCTACCGGCCTGTTCAGTTCATCATGGGCCCATCCATAAGGGTCCTTTCTAGATTGTGTCACATCGTCGTAAATTAAATCAAATGACCAAAAAAATGAATCTTAATACTTTATTTCTCCAAAGGACATAATTTCAGCGTGAAAAATATTGTTAGCTTAAAGTGTCGGTTACAGTCACTTTTCAACACTCTCCGCTCTGTTGAAATATCTAAACTGTAATACTCTTCGATCTTAAACGAGGAGGAAAATCGTATCTAGAAATACACATCCCAAACGTCACCGTGCATGGGAAATTATGTCACAGGAAAAATTATTGTGAACTTTCATTTAGTAACTGATTTTTTATTTAATCAATCTTAACATCTAAAGTATGTTTTTTTAATTAAAGATTTGTTGTAAACAATAATGTAACTTTCAGGAAATTTGAAATTCAACTCATTTTCTTGCCCTCTTTGCCATGGCTAACCTGCTGTACATCTACACAGACAAGGTGGTCTGAATCAGACACAGCCCTCAAATCATCACGAATTACGTTCCCCGAAAGAGACTCGATTATATACAGTGAAAATGCTCATCGTACGTTCACCAGTGTTCCCAACCAGGGAAGGGGGGGGGGGGGCAGAATAGCAAAGAGGAGTTTTCATCAAGCTTATCAGTAGTGAGCTACAAGTGAACTACATTAACGTCTGGCATCGTAGACCGCAGCCCTATCTCTTCCCCCGTTTCTTTTCGGCGCCAGTCATTTACACTACTAGCTACTACTACTCTACTACTACTACTTACGGTACTCACTACTACTACACTACTATACTACTAGCTGCATACCTACTACTACGACTGCATCATCATGTCATCATCATCATCTTCACATCATACCATAATAATGCGTCGCGGATCACCATTAAAATGATCTCTGGAAGCCATATCAAGGGTAATTTTTGTCGTGATGTCAGATCCTATCTTTTGTCAAAGGTGATACAGGACAGTTGCAATGGCAGCTGGCAAAGAATCATTTGGACCTATCGGAATTTGGATTGTTGTGTTGTCGGAATACGAATGATCTAAATATCTTGCCTGACGAATTGCATCATTCCGTGAATGGAAATAGTGATAACAAGAAAAGCGGATGTCATATATATTAGTCTCTACACATCTTGATGTTACGTTGTTAAAACACAGTCAAACAATGACCACATTTAAAAAATGTGAGCTTCATAATCAGCCATGATCTAAGTGTCTTTGATGAAGGTTTAAAAATGAAGCCTGGAAAAAAATAATGCTATTTTCAAATATCATTTTAGTGCTTTCAAAAAGTGAAAATCCAGTTGGACGCGATCCCATCCTTGCGATTTCCTCCATAGACTAACTGTGTGTAGATTAGGCTTTCTATCACTTCACAATCAGTCTATACGATCAAGATGATGTTTATATTCATGTATATTGCCAGTGCATGGCATAACTTCTCCAAACTTCTTATATTTCTAACTAGGCATGTCTGTATTTGAAGATCAGCTATTTAAAGTTTGACGAGTTGTAAATGAAGCGGACGTTCGTACCACAAGCAAAATACATCGGATGAAGTAAAAACGTAATAATTTTAGAAAAAAACACCCAAAATAGACAAAGAAGATATAAATTCTGAAGTGATGATGATAGCATGCGGATTGTCATTGTACCAAAGAATATATTTGTCGACGCAATAAGAACCAAGCACAATTTTTCTGCTCCCTTGCTTTTCTTTCTGCCTGAACTATGATAAATGTATGTCGCTAGATGACGATGCAAAAATGTATGTGGGCTATAGCACTGCACATTTACCTTTCATTGTAAGAACTTTGAAATGAAACCCTAAGCAACCAGACACGGATCTGCGTCGCGATGTATAGTTGAAGTCTTATTGGGCAGGTTGTGCCTTTGTCTATCTTAAAGAAGCTTTTTCCTCTAAAAATGGCACTAAAATGTGGACTTATGTCTACCCTGCCGAGTACATAACACAGTGGATTACGAGATGAACAGAATAAATGTAGGTATCGTAAAGGTAAAATAGTAAAACAATGTAAATTGATGAAGAGCGCAAAGACATCGATTTAAATAAGTTCGATATATGCAATTAATGTCATCTGCACCCAAAATCTGTAACATTCGTAGAATAACATATACGCAGGGTGGTGTTATGCTTGCACGTAGAAAATACACAGGGGCTCGAGATGCGATTCTTAGCCCTCAAAGTTTAACGAAAATAGCCGCCGTAGAAATCACAAATAAGTCCCTCATTATCCTCATCAGGTTCAATGTACAACATACTGGCCTCAACCTAAATCAGGCTTGTGAAATGTGGCCCCCCAAATAAAATTTTATTCCTGCGCCTGTAGCAGTGTCAACAGGGGGGAACGAGCGAAAAGGTGGTGTAAGTGTTCAGGACTCGGCAATGACTTGCCACGACTGGGAGACAAAGTCAAATTCCATGTGACAAAATAACATGTACAGGTTTATGTTTTCTGAGAATGATGACTTAAACATCATCATTGATTTATTAGCTGGCCGGAGCAGTCCGCAGATGATATATGGCGACTAGTGGAAGGATATATGATTGTTTGATTATCACTCTTATTTGTTTCTTCTCCGTCTCTTCCTCAACTTCTCGCTTTTCTCGTTCTGTCCTTCTTCTTGTTCTTCTGTCCCTGACCTCCTCCTCCTCCTCCTCCTCGTTCCCTCTTTCCCTCCTCCTCGTCCTCGCTCCTCCTCCTCTTCCTGCTCTCCTCTTCCTCCTCCTCGTCCTCCGCTCCTTCACACACTCCTCCTCGTTGACCCTTACTTGGTGTTTTTTTTGAACGTCTCCCATGATTTTTAAACTTGTCCACACGTACATGGAAAAAAAACCCGCCTACTCGACATGACGAAGTAAAACCCCCATTGGGAATTTGTTGCTAACTTGCTAGTGAGACCTGCTAATGGAGCCAGCTTCAATTGCGACAGTGAGGAGTTTGTCTAAGGAGAAATTATCGTTCCGTATAGGAACATTCAGTTTGTCCATCGTATTTTGTTGAAAAGCTATTTTGGCCTAAAAGGATTTATCTGCAACGTATATGAAGGTTTAATAAAAAATAAGTACTAGAGAAGTTCTGTTACGTTAACGGACCGTCCAATCGACATACAATTGAAGACTGTGCACATGTGGTTCTGTCGTTGTTTTGTTATCCAATGGGTTTCGTACGAGACTGATGTGATTATTCTAATAGAAACGCCACTGTTTTCCAAAGATTCTAATTCTTACTATTTTCATTTACGAAAATAAAATTATAAGCAACTACCAGCCGACCTGTTTTTTTTTTCTTTACCGCAAAACTTTGTACAGACTAGTGTACCGTTAATCCCACAGGCTTCTAAAAAATATCAAGAAAAAAGTCTCGTAGCGAACACTATTCGGCTGCACAAGCAATTACCTGTGTCTGCACTCCTGAACTCAAGTTCAAATGCGGAAGAGATTATCGGAAACGACTGCAATGCAAGTCAAAATGCCTGAAATACTTGACATTTGTAAGAGTTATGCGAGGTAGCTTTTGTGTGCACAGTTGTTAGAAAAAAGGTGATATGTTGCGTAATCGTACATCATAGAACATCGCTCACGTGCCCTTTTGCGACAGGTGAGTGTGTAGTACGATAACAGTTGACTTTTTGTTCCTCCGAAACACTATTATAGGGCTTGGTGTGTTATGGATGTTATATTGACGGATAATTGGTGGGAGATCTGGCCGTGCCATTATTGCGAGAGGGGTGGCTGTGTGTGATAAAATCAACGCTGTCACTTTAAAAGTCAAAATCTGATATAAATAGTTTGTAAGGCTATTAAAAGTACAGAGAAATATATAAGATGAATAGTAAAACACAAGTACGATTATCGTGTCATCTAGCTTATTTTGTTTATAAGAGTGGACCACGTGCTCACAGCCGGTCATCCGTGTTTTAACGCGACGGTTCTGTGAAATTTGCTGTGATAATTTGTTTACTGCTTATATATTGAATAATTATATTCGGAAATTCGATACACAACATCGCCCACAAAGAGGTAAAATTCAATAATACGAGTTGAATACCCACAACATGACAAAAGGCTTTTGGGATGATTGTAACTCCTGAAAACCTCAAAAGCAAATTACTCAGACATAAATATACTCATAATACAGTAAAGCTTTGGCGATTGGCTGGAATAATTTATCTGTCGACTATATTTCCTTAAGGAGAACAAGGCATGTACAATATAAGTATTAATTACTCTCTGTGGCCCCGATAGATTTGACGCCAAGTATTTGGCTCTGATGGTTACATGTAGTTCTTCTAAAAGAGTCAACATTTGACACAAATCCTTATATTAATGTTATAGTTTTACTTGATTTCTAGAGTAGTTTTGGACCGCCGAAGTTGAGGACTTCCTCACAGCATTCCTGTCTAGAAATTAATGGATTCAATAGGAGGTGATTATTGACTTGATGAATGGGTCGTTCGTGTAAAGGTTATTGCCGAAGGAATAAAATTTCCCGCCCTGCATTCTTGCTTCATTTCCACTGGCTAACATCACACGCTGTCATTGCAGAGATGAGATACAATCGACACATGCCAGCTCAACTCAGTCTCATCACAGAAAAGATTTTCGCGTGAAACTCTCGATATTTAAATTAAGAAAACGATAAACACTCGCACGGGCCTGTCATCGGCACATTCTAAACATTGGGATCATAAACGTTATGGAGTTGCTTTTTCGATTGTAATGGCCTATGGCCATTGCACTGTATGTCCGATCTGTAATGTTTTATTTTGTATGTTATTACGGCCGGAGACCAAGTTTGTTTGTTTTGAAGGCTTCCAACTAACATCATGGGATTTGTGAATAGTATCAACTGCCCGAAATTTAGCAGGATGATTATATCGATGATGATGTGTGGCCGAAGACGAGACACTACCGGTTTTTGATCGCGATTCATGGCGAGGAACTGGATTTGTGTTAGCGCCTCTACGTTGGTCTGTGCATTGCTTATTCTTTCACTTATCGTCGTCGCAGGCTTGTGTCACCGGTTGGCCCTCTCGTGAAGCCGTGTAATTTCCGGCAGGTAACCAAGTTCAACAGTTGTACTCAAAAGCCGCTTGTCTTGAATAACAAGCCATCGCCTCAGAACGTCATTTTGAAAGAGTTATTGTCTATGAAAACATACTCGGTATATTTGTACCATTTGCTAGGTATTTCATGCAAAGAGTTTGAGCCGAATTTCTCTGATATGTTTTGGGGATCGGGTGAAAGTCGCCGCTCCCGCCATTGCCTGCGGCCCCCGGGGAGGCGCCGGCTTTCTGCGCGAGCTATGAGGGTCGCCGAATCTTGGTAGTGAAGGTCACGTTTATATCCGTTCACACTTGATACTAATTAGATTTTCCGTTTGAGACGCCTCGGAAGCTTTAAAGGGATGCGGGACGGATTCTTGACCAGTATGCTCCAAGTACGCCGAGGGCAGTTTCGACATCGTTTTCTGTGCGAATATCACACGTAGTACAGACAGCATTTTGATTTTCATTCGGTCTGTAGAGATATTCTTCACTGTATCACTCGGGTAGACATTTTTCGTGTAGTCTGGCTTCCAGACGCAGGAAACTTATCCTATTGTCTTAGAGAAATTAGCCTACTATCTCAGTTAAAAGTCTTGAACTAAAGCTAGTTTTCTGAGGTAGATTTATCGACTAGGCAGAGTGAAGGTAAAAGATGGAGAGGGAGAGTAGCTAGTTCTCTGAGTGGAAATAAGTCGCACTGTCTGGAAACGAGACTAACATTTCTGCTGCACATCACTGCGCGCAAAATAGCAAGATACAATCTACAGCGAGACAAAACAAAGAATCACGAATAATATATCCGCTTTCGCTCAACATCAGAAATGGTAAGAATCTGACATCATGGATAGTGATTGTGCATAAATATTTCGCTTTCATTGTTATGGTAGTTGCTGCCAAATTAAAGGCAGTTCACGCTGACATCAAGTGGTTTTAAATGAAGCAGAAACAATGAGAAAAACACATTAATGAAAGTTTCGCCGAAATCCACCAAAGAATAACAGAGTTATGAAGTTTCAAAATTTAAATTTGTGACGTCAGCATGCGAGCAGCTCCCCATATGTCCATATATAAATTTCCATAATTTCAATTTTTAATAGTTCATGATATTGACACAACCTGCGGTTTTTTCATAGTGCATGTTGAAATAAGTTTCTGATAATATACGGTGGCATGCAAGGTAAATCATTTTCATTTCTGAAGAAAACGCGCACTTTTATGGTATTTATAGTCACATGGCGTGTGACATAATGGGAGCTGCTATCACGACATGTGACGTCAGCAAATTTCTAACGTTGAAAGCTTCATAACTCTGTATTCGCTCGGTGGATTTACAAAGCTTCTTAATAATGTTTCTCTCATTGTGTTGCTTTTATTAAAACAACTTAATGTAGGGTGAACCCCGCCTTGCCTTTAAGTTAAGGAACTGTAGCACTAAACAATTTTCGTAATCAGTGACAAGAACAGTTACATCCAAGATATGAGTTGGGCTTACATTTGACGTGTCATGTTTTCTTATTGACAAGTTTTGGTATTGCACTTAAAGAGAGCTACACAGTACTGGTTATGATCGGAAAATTTTCATGCAATAATTTCATTTCCATTTTCCAGCTGAGAGTAAATTGCATTTGCATTACATGTATAATGTGGGACTGAATCACTTCATATGCAATAAAGCTTGAGAGAATTGGCAGTTTGAATACTGACGGAGTAGGCTCCGTGCTGCAGTGTTTGGAAATTAACATAGTCCACATATAGATTTGTGTTATACTTTGCCCAGCAGTGGGATTGTGTACAGATATGTCTAAACTTGTTGTTTCAGCTACTCTCTCTGTAAGGCTGACATTTTTAGAATACCATCTGTTCACAGAAGGTTTGAAAGCAGAGTGAATATTAAAATGTTGTTGTTCTGCAAGTAATCAACACTGTACTGTGTCATGATTTAATTATTTTCTAATGTTGTGCAACTCAGTCATCTGTTTTTTTTCCTGGTCGAGTAGAGATTTAATTCCATGTTTAAAAGCGCTATATAGGGTTTGTACAACTGTGATCGATTTTGAGGATGACACGAAGCTTTACGTGTCAAACCCATCTATGTGTATGAAGATGAATTAATTTCTCTGACTCGGCCAGGAAAAAAATGACTGAGGCTGCCCATCATAGCATTAATGGTCAGCATGCAATGCGTGATGACACAAACTTACTTTAAAGAGCAGATGATGTCTTTTGCATGCCTAAATTTAACATTGTGTACATACAACGAGATTTAGAAAAATGCCATCTGAACGTTTTATCAAAATATAGGATATAGATAACTTCCGTTTAGTGAATTATAGGTGACCGTTAGACTCATCATTTGTAATTTTTTCTGCGAGAAAAAAAATTCCTACCATAGAACGTACACTAAACGGCATTGTTTTTCTTTTGGCATTTTTTAAATTTTAGCAATCACTGACACCGTCCAGATTTCCAGACATCCTTCATCAATAGCCTACAGGCATGGTTTATCTTTTCCTGGTCTGGGGATGTTTTCAAATGAGATCACTCTTTTAAACAGGATGAATGTTAAAAATGTTTTACAGAATGTCAGCCAGACTATGACCATCGATACGGTAATAACCTGCAATATGAAAGTGAATGAAATACTGATATCAGATTAATGTTATTGTATATTTTTCAAGAAATTTGGGATTAATATATGGTTTCCGTTATTGTTTGGTCTGCTAACTCCGATAGCATACATGTAAAAGGGGATCGGCATGGTTAGAACGAAACCGATCTTTTCTAATGACAGAATAAACGTAAATCATGATGATTTGAACAAATGAAGTGTAGCAGCAAAACCGGCCACAATGCAGTATTCTTAAATTCGTGTCAAGTTTTGAAATGTTAAACCCTCTGTCACGCATGAATATTCATGACGGAATGTTATCAGTCATGGTCTATTTATCATGATTGTTGTAAAATTGTGTTTAATAATGTTAAGGGTTCTGGATGTGATGATCACAAATCATTATGAACAGGCTCTATTTACCATATGATTCTGTATTCCACATTTGGCAAGAATTGTAACTCAAGTCAGATTTATGCAATGCGATCAATACGATAGACTCTAACTGTAATAAGAAGTTGAAAAATTATTAGGTTGTAAACTTTTATTCCACTGCCTAATTACTTACATTATCTTTATTGTGGTATATCCACAATTGCGTCACATTGTGCACGATGGGGCCCTGATAGTGATGATTATATGATCTCATTTTTATTTTTATAGCTTGATGTATTTTATTTTTCAGAGTGCCCTTCTCCACCTTCATCTGATGGCAGCCGATTTGAGTCGAACGATCTATTGCTAACGTCTGTGGTCTAATAAATTCCTCTTCTGTTTAAGTTAGATTCCAAGTTATAATCCACCGTAACCTTGAATTCTCGTGTTGCTTTGTTGTGAGAGGCCAAGGTCCCGCTCAGTAGCAACAGGAAAGCAAATGTAATCGCATGCAGTGAAAACAAGGTCCGACATACGGGATAGAGAGAGTTGGAGCATTTGGTTAAATGGAGGAAGACGGCGATTTTTTCCCCGATTAGATTTATAACCCAAATCGGATTTATGGACAAGTGATAGTTGTTAGAAATCGGCGAATGAGCAGTTCTGTTATCGAAAAATGCAGTACGATCAGGTATATATTATTCTATCAAGTCGGCATTTACATGCTGATTTCAAAGATACGACAGTAGTTTCACCTAAAAAAAATAGCGATTAAACCTATACACTTTTTAATCGAAGGGTTTTTTTTTCCGGCTTAAAGGCATTGTCTATCATGTTCATAAGTTCAAAAATTCTGAGCTATTGCCCCACGCGTTCAGTCTCTGAAAGGTTAAAATGAGCCTGAAAAAAAGAATTCAAAATTATTTAGTTTCTTTGAAAACTGAAATCATGAGCAACATCATGCCGTCTTTTCCCCAACCGGATGTTATAAATTTTAGTCCACATGACAATAATCATGTGCTCATTATTATCTAATTTACGAGTGAAGCATAACTTCAGGTTTAAGGTTAGTGACGTGATTGAAATGCTTCAGAAGCAAATGAGTTGAAATGTATACAACTATAACTAGCAGAGAAGTGGCTCCCCTGGGATATTTGTCTTAGTTGTTTACTTAAGAGAATCAAGCATCACATTAGGGTACTTAAATTTATCTGGACG
>JZLH01S0131893.1:5366-20571 GCA_001188425.1 Eucidaris tribuloides
TCCATATCGAATTGAACATTTTTACATTCGTCGCACACGCTATCAGTTCGTTTGTGATCGTTTGACGTCGTTGCTATCCGTTTTCATACGCAACAGTACTTGTTGTTCGTTCCGTACGCTGAAAATGTTAAGCATGCTTAAAATTTATCGACGTATGCCAAACGTACGAACCATGCGCAGCGCGTACGCTCTAATTGCAATGCGAGCGTTTTATTGTTAACAGGACGAAGCGGTAAGTCACCAATACATTCCATTGATCTACCATAAGTGAGGCCTTTCTCCGCGAACGTTTGCGTGTTGTACGAATTGAAAATTAATTTACTTCTCATGTCTATCCATGTTGGCTTATCATGCTTATCGGATTGTGCTTCACGTATCTGTGTGTTTGTATGTGTGTGTTGTGTGTGGTGTGTGGGTGTGTGTGTTGTGTGTTGTTGTGGTGTGTTGTGTGTGTGTGTGTGTGTGTGTGTGGTGTTTGTGTGTGCGCGCGCGTGTGTGTATGGGTGTGTGCGTCGTGTCTGTGTGTTTGTGCAAGAAAATGGCACACCTTACCCCATGGATTTGATGCTTAAAATGTGTATGGGCCTACATGTACTATGAAAATGTCTGTGGTAATAGATGAAAATTGTTGTTATCGAATTCGTATATATTCATTCACACCGTAGTAAGAGTCTTGTGTTCAAAATACCAGATTTTATCAGATTTTATTCTCCGGAAGAAAAAAGTTTCATGCAACACCTCCTGATCAAAATATTTGTCCATTCCTCATAACAGTTTTACAACACTGTTTAAGAAATCAAATAGTGAAAATTCTACATTACTCAATTCCCAGATTTTCATAATGATCATAAAGAAAAGAAAATTTTTCAATTCAAAATCCCTATTTAGTTACCATGAACTTTAATAATTTTTTTCCTTGGAACAGTAAAATCACCAATGTACAACACGTTTGCAAAAATATGAGCTTATCATTACCTAAGCCTTTGCAATTTCAGGTTATTACTATTTTTCTCACGCGAATATTAAATTGGTAAATGTTGCCTTTCATGTCAATTTGCCATGGAATTTTACCATATAGTAATTTTGGTTCTCCCTTTTTTATACTCTACAAATACAAATCTTCTCTCTGGATTTCGACATACTGGAGAAATAGATACCAAACTCAAAATGATGGACAAAATGAGCTGAGTTCAAGAGGTATATTTTCGTAATGCACACAGACACCATGTGATCGACTTGAATTCGCAGACTGTACGCGTGCGTACGCAAAGCTCGTAGTCGTTCGATTGAGATCGCTGTCTGTAATTAATGATACTTATGAAATCGTGATGGAGACGTTTTAATGTTTGATTCGCTGTCAGTACGTCCGATTCGGTTGAATTACTCTCGATATTATATTATCAATGCATGCAACCTGTAACATGTTTAAATTCAAGTTTGACTTACATAGTTTTAACCAAGTCTATGCAAGAGACATGGTAAGTATTTAATGCTTTATTCGAAATCCATTGATGTTTCTGTTAATAATAGAGATTATAGAGTAAACGTAAGAGTTATTTGTTACTGGTAGGATATAAGTGTTAACAGGGCAATTAACAGGAACATCAATAATTCCAAATAAATCAGTGAAAATTACCACGCCGCTTGCGCAGACTTAGCTTAAACTCTATCTTAATCTAACTGTAATAACATGTTACAGGTTTCATGCTTGATAAGATAACACTGATGGTAATTTTAACTCACCTACTCATAAAGTTACAGTCATAGATGTGCATAATCCCAGTCCTGTTACTTCTTAACTATATTATCAGTCATAGCATTGAAATGTGGTACTTGATAATTAATTAAAATAAAATGTAGCTTCTTTTTTTTATTAGCTCTCAGTGTACACCCGGGGGAGATTACATTTTAATCTCCGGGTGTCATTTTGTGATGCCTTTTAAGGTGTCAGCAAAGAATGACACCTCTTCTACCACTTTTTACTCCTTTTCAGGTGTCAATGTGACTTTTTGGGGTGTCAAAGATGGATTCTCAGGAGACACCGCAAGTGTGTCAAATACTGTGTACACCTCAAAAGGAGGATCTGAAGGATTTTTACTCCTTCAGGGGTGTCATTTTGATTCCTTTGAGGTGTCTCCTGAGAATCAACTTTTGAAGCCATTTTAGGTTGTGATTTTGACATCAATTTTTTTTTAAGTTCACGTGTATAAGATAATGATTTATTACTATTCTGCAAAGAAAATTCAGAAAGGTATATAGGATTATTTTCAAACCAAGAACACATTCTCCAGGGATTGTAACTTAACAAGATTTCGCAAAATACAAAGGTACTACTATTTAATACTTCTTAGCATAATGTAATGAGGAGGAACAATATGTATTTTATACCCGTTGAATCACAGAGTCTATATCTAAAATCTACCTTTTTTAACCTTACAATAGGAAGAAACTGGAGTCGCGTCACCTGAGACGGATGATGGTGAGCACACGACGTAATGACACCTCTAACTTTGCTGAAAATGTATACTATGGAGAAACTCCTCGTCCCTCACTACGTCCACCATTAAATGCTACCGATAATTTGGAACAAGACTACGCCTACGCAGAACTGGAGACGAGGCGCTTCATCTTTCCAGCGCCACCAACGTCCAACGCCGGTGATGCGCCTGCCAGCCACCTGTTTCTTTTATCACGTGCTCTGCCCGCCGGATGAGGCAGAGTACGAAATGGGAGATTGCACGTGCACGCATTCTAAGATGTCTGACAAGAGGGACTTAGAAGAATGCATGGATCAAATGGTCGAAAACGAACTATATAAGATGTCTGACAAAAATGACTTAGAAGAAGGTACGGATCAAATGGTCGAAAACGAACTATATCACAAATGATTGATAGTGATTGAAGCAATGAAAACCTGAAGAAAGAGAAGGTACAGTATACATTGTGTGGAAAATGACCGGATTACGGATGGGATGGTGATGCCGCTAAATTTTAGCAGCTCGGGTTATGGAAAACGTTTGAACTTCCTTTTCATGACTATGTGCCGATAGTACTCCAAGATTACTGGCCGGTACGCTAATTCAGACTGAGTTATCAAAGGTCATTCGTCGATCCTCTCACCTATTGGTCATTGTTCCTCCACGGTTTATAATGGACCTCGATCAAGACAACCTGTGACCTGTTAGAAACCATAATGCCTGGAACCATGAACGATTTTTACCCAGGGCCCACAGAGGACCTAAACTCCCAAGCTTAGGACCTAAGATCCCTTAAACCTGTCTCCTACTGTGCCCCTGACACTCTGGCACCATGATACCATGGTCCCTTACACCCATTTTAGCCACAGCCCATAGGACGAGCTGGATTCATGCCGGACTCATGGACCCTACTCAAGGTCCTTTGGACATATGCCTGCTAGGAACAGATGGCCCGTAGGACCATGAACCCGGAAGAAAGACTTTCCTTAGTAATAAAGAAGTCTTTCCCTACTAGAAAGAACACGGTGTTCAACAGTTTGAAATACAATGTGAAACACAGTGTGAACACATTGTGAACACAATGTGAAGTCTCTTCACAATGTTAAATTCGAGCGTTTTGACGTTGTGAATCATCAATTCACAGTGTGGAACAGAACATCACTATGTGAAAATCCTCACCACAGTGTGAAATCATCTTCACGCTATTAAATTCGGGCGATTTAACATAGCCACTGATGTGAACACACTGTGAACACACTGTGAACACACTGTGAACATACTGTGGGACACTGTGTTCTTTACAGGAGGGTTGATTCAACATTGTTCTCGGCTTATGGTCACAAACGGTAAAGAGCAATGGTTTGGGGCGCAATATGCTTAATGTCGTGGATCGGCTCCATTTGCATCTTGAAGGAAGAAAAAACTCGTCTGCACCCCTCTAGCAGCACAACAATACATCACTCAAGGCCACTGGGCTATCTATGAAGGACGTGTCTGCGAAATCTGAATATCAGTAATTACCTAGAGTTTTTTTAGTTAGTTCAGTTGTATTATTTCAGTATTCATTTATTAGAATATGAATAGTAATCTTCATCAAATTTATGCATACAATTTTCAATTTTTTCACCATCAGTCCATATGTTACTCATTCTTAAATTGTAAATAAATTTCACATATCTTACATTATGAACACCCACGCACTGATGAAAAGGGTCTGAAAGTTGCCAACGGATGTTGTTATGTGTGATACTTTAAATGATTTCAAGATCTAACGGTCACATACATTTAGGGGAAGGGGCAGGAGGGATTTGGGGACACTGTGGTTTATGGTACGAAAGAGAAGCTGCAATCACTGGTGGAAAAGGACCACGGGCCATTTCAGTCAGTCATAACTTGCTCGGGTAGGGGAAAGTTCACAAGCCAATATTCAAGTTTGTGATCACTGGTAGGGAGGTGGGGTTAACGGGCTTTCTGGTTTCTTAATACTGGTTTCTTAACACAACCTAAAGGGGCTTTCACACCAGGCTTTGCGTAGAGTTCCGTATTGCTGCCTATACGCCAAAATCGGCTGCGTACTCATGCCAAAAAAAAAATAGTAATGCTATGCGCACGGTCGGCGTAGTCCCTGTGTAGGATTACGTATGGTTGTGTAGATTGTACGTAGTACCCGCGTACCTATAGCGTACGCGTGTTCCGCATAAGTAGGAGTTGCCTTCGCGTTTGTGTAGTAGGTCGGGAGTAAAGGCGGCGTAGGTTTGCTTTCAGTTGCGTTCAGACGCTGACAGTGTGCATAAGCATCGATGAAACAGCTATAAACGCTTGTGTCACGAATATAGAAGAATCCCTTCCCAATATTCCAACCTACTGTATAGTATTCTGTTATCTTGGCTCTTACTCGGAACACATAGCAAAATAAGCATGCGAAGAACGAGCAGGAGAATTCTTGCCTCTATCACACCCTTTGCTCTTCCTTTTGGCGTTGTGCAGTTATACAGAGGAAATAACGAAGTTTAATAGAGCACAGTTAATTAGATTCAGCATCAATTCACAGTCCTGTGGGACGAATTAGCAGTTGTCCAACAGAAACCAAGCATGAAAAGATAGTTTGGTGAAATTTGTGTAGGGTAGCGTATATTTGCGTAGAAATGGCGCACTGTATTGTTGCGTAGATCTGCGCACAACTGCGATCCAGCGTTCTACGCCGAGGATACGTGAAAAAAATTGAACATGTTAAATTTTTTGCGCCCATCTCACATACCCTTTTGGGTCTCTCAGTGAATTATTAAGTAAGATTGTGTAGGCACAGCGTTTAGTAGCGTGTGGCAGCGTAGTCGCTACTCAACACTACGTAACGCTACGCAACTCTACGCAAAGCTCGGTGTGAAACCCCCTCAAGCGTTAACGTATTGAGATTGAGTGTTAAATATTCGTATCAAATGTTGTGAAGACTCCATGAAATTCATGACAACCTTGACTTTTTATTCGTTCTTCACAATAAAGAAAGCTTTCAGGATATCGTTAAATGATTGACAGCATTATGGTTACCCATACTCGATTCACAAAATAATTCTACCAGACAAAATGTCACAAATATGTACTGCACAGTCATAGCAAGCTTATTCACCAATGGAAAATACGCAAATTTCCTGTCCACGTTATCAGAAAACTGTAGCTATATACGTATAATCCAATTCACATACGAGTAATTGCAAATCAAGTACATGCAGCAAAGTACTTAGAATAAGTATAATAAAAAGTACAGAGAAGTCATAAAAGAAGCTCTTAAATGATTATAGATCAATTATTATTAAGGTCTTTGATAACAAAACATTATCACATGATAAATAAATAAAACACTTGATGGCTTTATCATGTGATAGAAGAACTCTGATAGGTACGGAAACCAAAACAAAATTGATTTGTGATACAATGTGTAAAGTATATACTATGTTTGTGATTTTAAATGCGGAAGTGTAAACTCTTCAAGCTGTATTTCATTTTAATGTTAGTGATTAGTTTATTCTTCTTATTATAATTGGTGTTGATGTTTGCCAAAAAGGAAGCATCTAATAAAGATTAGCTCTTCCTATAAACAATTATACTGCAAACATAAATAATTTAGATTGACGGTTTCTATCGACTGCTGGTAAGTTGTAAAATGTCATTCGCTGTACAAGTTGACAAACTAATGAATAAACAGGATACAACAATGAACTGAGTACAGTTTATCAATAATTATTTGTGACTGTATTACCATAATTGATCCAGAGTGTGAATACAACCATACAATCAAGAACGGTGTGTTAATGAAGAAAATAAAAAACATGGAAAGGTTGAAAGATTGAAGGTAAAGATATCTCATGAGATTTGTTAGGTACGTACGTACAGACGAGGCATAAATTAACCTAAAAGTACTAGTTGGCCTTGACTGAGCCTCTTGTCGAGGCCCTGGCGGCTGATCTCCGTTTCTCGATTATGATCCCGAGCGAAGCGAGCTGGCAAGCGCACCGAGCCAGGGCCTCTAGACACCTGAACTGAATTTCAACGACTTTCTTTTGTATTTTATTGTTTTCACCAATATTTATGGTCGGTGAAAATCATCCAATGAGCGCGGGCTACAATAACATAATATCAAATATTCATGAGGCTGAAGATCATAATACTGTAGTGTAACACGAAACGATCTGGTAGCGTTCACCATGTTCACTATTTCATTAGGTGAAATGATTCCCAGTAGTAGTAGTAGTACTACTACTACTACTACTACTGCAATAGCTTTTATTATTCTACTACTACTGCTGCTGCTGCTACTACTACTACTACTACCACTACTACTGCAATAACTATTATCATTCTAATATCACTACTACTACTACTACTATTACAACTACTACACTACTATGTCACTCTAAAAGCTGAAATACTATCTCAACATTTAAAAGGGGTGAGGAGTGACCACATTTTCTCAATGGTGTATTTAACCGTTAACCAACTGGAACTAAATTAGAAATGTAACCGTGTCAAAACGATATACTTGCAATGATGTCAGTGAAAATTGAGGTCTGGAAGAGAGACTAACATTGCATATGGGTCATTATTCATGGTATTATTTTTGTAATTCATATGGTCTTACACTTCTTTACGCAAATTCTGTAAAATTGACGACTGGCAAAATTATTAAGAAGTCACAGAACAACAGTATTATAAACAAAAGAAATATGTAATAACAAAGGTAATGGAAAAAAATCTGTAGATCTGTGTATATACTTACATTGAAATCCAGTTAACCCATTATGCAGTTATTGTAGTGACAAACCCAAATCAGACTTCTATGAGGCCTCGTGACCTTCGACCTTTGACCATTTAATTTGGAAATCTAATCATTGTATCTCTGCCTTATATTTCACACTTGACCCAAGCTAAATCTCATTAGTTGTTCTTGAATTATGGTAACGAGCCCAAATCAAATATGTATGATGCCTTCTGACCTTTGACTTTGACCTTCTAACTCGTAAGTTCATATGATCCTAGATTTGACAAATGAGAATACATAATACATAAGAGAATAGTGCAAATTGAGCTCTGGAAAAAACACTAATATATGGGTGACCAGTGCAAATTTAGGTCTGACAGCGAGACTAACATTGCCTATTGGTACAAGGTCTTAAGTTTGCACTTCATAGAGTCTTAGATTTCTGAAATGGAAATAATCATTACGTAGAAAAATAATGCAAATTGAGGGTTGGAAGAAAGACCAACATTACCCGTGGGACTTTGTACAGGTGAAGTCTAAAAGAGAGACTAATATTGCCCATGGGACTTTGTACAGAGTTTTAATTTGTATTTCACACAGTCTTAGATTTCTCAAATGATAATACAATAGGGTAATACGTAGCAAAATGGTGCAAGTTAGGTCTGGAAGACAGACTAATATCACCTATTGTCAAAATGGCGCATGGATGGTCATGCATGAGTGATGTTCACAAAAGAAGAGTTCAGGGATGAAGATTAAGTAACTCATATCAACTTTTAAACGATCTCTTACTTTCTTCATGGTCTTGAGTTTTGCAACACAATGGTAAACTGGAACTAAAACCGTCGTTTTTGGCACATGTTTTGCCATTGTAACATCAGCAAGCTTTATATACTATTGATACTATTGAAACCATATTTATTATAATCAAAGGTTTCTCATTAACGTTAGATCAAATTATGTGACCGAAGTCAATGTTATGACACGGGGAATTGATTCTAAAGACTTCCTTTTTTGTAAAAAAAAAATCTCGTATAAGATCCCCGTTTTCCCATTTTCCTGACTTTCCCGCTTCATAAAATGAAAGTGCGCCATCTATAAATATATTGAAGATGAGTATGTGTAGCGGGAAGTCCGAGGAATCTAAAAATGTAAAAATCAAATTTTATTGGCTAGGAGAAGGCCCGCGGAATTGGCTAAAACCAGTCACAGATACCATTTTCTCTCAGTCTTCTGACTTTCCCAGCTGGCTAGAAATCAACGCACTCGTTATTATTATGCGTTCGAGTGTTAATGTAAACAATAGACTGCTCCTACACAGCATGGTGTGAGAGCAGTGATGCATGACCTGTGCATCGTATTTCTTTGAGCAAAAGAGGAGCATTTTTGTGCTACACAAATTGATGTGATACATATACCTTCAAAATTTAAACTGAAATGGACATAAAGAAGCGACGTACGGAAATGAGAAAGAGAGAAAATAGACAAAATGGCGCCTGATTGGTCACGCATGAGTGATTCCAAAAAACTAAGAGTTCAGTGAACAAGAAGACATGTCCACTGACTAACCTACGAAATTTGAAATGAAATGGACGTGAGGAAGGCACATAAAAAGAAGAAGAGAGGACACAGACAAAATGGTGCCTGGACGGTCACGCATGAGTGATTTAAAAAATCCGGCTCGGCGATGCCCTGCGTATGACCACCCTGAATGTGCATACAAAGTAGCAAGACAATTTCTCAACACTACTTGACACAATTGAAGTTAAGCATTTGGTCTGAAAATGAACAAAATGGCGCATAGATGGTCACGCATGAGGGATTTTGAAAATGAAAACTTTGGTGATCAAGTTCACATAGTCATGGACATAACCTAGACATTTGGACTGAAATGGACACGAGGAAAGGACCTAAAAGAGGCCACAAAAAGCATGTTTTAAGTCTATGGCATTTGGGGGAAGAAGAAGAAGAAGAAGAAGAAGAAGAGAAGAAGAAGAAGAAGAAGAAGAAGAAGAAATGTAATCGTGTTAAAACGATGTACTTGCAATGATACTATTGCAAATTGAGGTCTGGAAGACGGACTAACATGCATATGGTTCATTGAACAAGGTATTAGTTTTGTACTTCATATGGTCTTACACTAATTTATCATTAATCTATCTATCTACCTATCTATCTGTCTGTCTATCTACACCTTCATAAATGAGCAAAAGCTTTACTGACTCATTGGTAATTGAACTCCAACTTGAATAAAAACATAGCATCCCTTCCAACCTGCAACCGTTATTGTATCTTCAAAGAATAAAATACGAATGGCGATTTGTCATAATAAGATAATCATCATCCAACTTGGGTCTAACTACAAATGTTTTGTTCGATACTGTTCTGGTAGAATTAAAATACATGGACAATATAACGAAAGTATTTTTGACATTGACAAGTATACTTTTTGTACCCGCTGAAGTTCAAGGGTTCATAATATAGAGCGGTAGTTCAAAGGGTCAGAGAGGAGGTGGCTCGTGTCGGTTAAGAAGGAGGTCATGGTAATGGCCCTTACCGTTATGTATTTTACTATTTTGTTAATATTTTATGTGTGCCTTAATTTTTCAATGACGATGATGATGATGATGTATATATAATATTATAATAATTAATAATATATATATAATATATGATAATAAAAACATTAAAAACAAATAATTATTATTAAAACACACTATATATATATAATATATTATATTGATAATAATAATAATAATATTGACAATAATATATATAATCTAAGAATAATATTTATAATAATAATAATATAAAATGACACATTATATGCGAATGCGCGTTTAACTATGTTCCCGGCTGGCCACGGCACCGTTCGGACCGTGGACAAACGGTAAATGGAGTAGACCACGCGGAAAGACCTGGATCCTCAAGTTGTTGGCCTTATAGTTACTGTGATGTTTTATTTGCGTTCCTAATTTTTCTACGGCCTATAGGTTTTCATCTCACCGTTAAATACGTTGCTTAAATTTTTTGACGGTTAAAAATCCTGGCAGGTATCACGGCCAACGGACTGTCGACTTTGCCAGCGTCCTTCCGCGTGGTCTCACGTCATACGTTTTGTACTATTGGTCTCTGTGTGATTAATGTATTCTGTGTGTGATATACATGGATTTGTGTGTTGGCCTGTATTGTTGATGTTGCTGATGTGTGGTGGCGGGATTGGGGGTGGATGGATTGGGTGGCGTGTGTTTGCACTTGGTATGCGTGGCGTTGGGTATAGGTATTTGAATTTTATTTCACTTAGTTGGAAAACGAAATCATAGACGCATGTAACACTGTACGATATTAGCAGCGAGTGCATTTATTCTAATGCTATTATATGGTTTAATTTGCATAAGTCGTTATAATTTGCAACTTCCATTTCATGAATTTTATGTGTTTTGACATTTAGCAGCAGACATATTGTTCTGTTATCACAATGCATTAACAAGTTGGCAAAATATTACATCCGTGAAGTGATTTTCATTCTATAGGAGATTCGTTATTTTGTAAACAAAAGATAACACTATTTATTTACCTTTAAATGATGAGATATATTATATCGATGTAAGTTATTGTTGACAGTTAGGGTAGGAATTGATAGTTTTAGATTAGGTCATGGCTAGCTCGTTATGTGGACTATTTAGGTTATAGGTTGTGAATGAATGGAAGTAACATTTGATTTAGATTTCAAATTTTCCTATATTTTTACATTTTTTCCGTTATACGAGTTCGTTTCAAACGTCCACAAACGTTTTTTAAAACGTCGCCAAAGTTTTCTAAGTTTTTTAAAACGTTTTTAACTGTCCGCAAGTTTTCTAACGTTTTTAAATGTTTTTCGTTTTTGCAGTCTTGGTTAATTTACGATGCGTCTTTTACGTTTACGGACGTTTTCAACGTTTTTTAAACGTTTTAAAAACGTCCAAGCAACGTTTTTAAGTCTAAACTACCTTTTTAGTTATAAACGTTTCCAAAACGTAAAACTACTTCGGAACGTTTTAGACGTTTTAACGTATTTGTTGTGGGGGGTGGTGAATGTGGTTGCCGTGGGCGCGGGAAACTAGTGTACGAGGCTTAATCAATATAAAATGGCTCCATGCGCTTTACCATATTTCCAGGTGACAAATTCGGTACTTCTTAATGAGACAGATGTTGTCTTGAGTTCGCTTAGTGGTTAATTAAGTAGAAAGCGAATGTGCTGGCAAACTTTCCTATTCTTTTCGGGCCCGAATCGCAAATTACTTCCCCCCCCCTTTTGAACTAGATTCTAGGAAATGTAATTTGTGTGGTGTTTCGCTAGAGGAGTCATGTATTGACTTTGTGTTGTGTGATATAGGATATAGGTATTGTGGTGAGGATTTGTTTGAATCACTGTTACCTTTTGTTTTCCAGTGTTGGTTCATTAGTTTCAGAGACCTTGTGGATATAACACACCTTACATATTCTACATACCGTAGAAAGTAACAATACCATTCATTCGAATTTGTAAGTTGAAAAAAAAATTATATTGAAGTTGTACATCCACGTTTGCAATAGATGTCGGGCTGACCTCTGCGACGAATGAAAAGTCGTGCTGCGTGTAACGGGTATGGTTCTTAAAAATGTGCAAGACTTTGAGTACTCGCAAGCATGGGGCTGCACTCAAAATGATTTTTGCACAGTGGTAATGGTCGCAATTCTTTGTGGTGCTGTGTTGGGGGGAGGGGGATTGGGTTGGATTATTTTACCCCCCGGGCCAGATAGGTTAAGGTATTTGTTCAATATGGTCAGGCATTTTTAACAACTGTATGGTACCATATAACATTTCTCATTTTCAGTATCTACAATCATTGTATAAATCTTTCTATGGTTTTCATGAGCAATTAAAGAACAAGGCCCTTATCGTCACGTGTGTTAATTATAATCAAGTCTCAGACCACGGAAGTTGTGCGCAGGAAAAACTAGATGTGCTCCTTAAAGTACATGATGCTGAGGTTGGGAGGTTCAATAGCAGGCATGAATGTGATGAACATGGAGGGATGGCAATGTCGATTGATGGTACCAGTTTGTAAAGATTCATCTGTAGATGAAATGAACAAAGATGAAGTAAAAGTAGAAACTGTATAGTGGCACTACGAATCATACTACACACAACAAAAAAGTAACTACCCCCTTTTCATACAACCGTAACTGTTTCTACACTTATTGACTAAAACCTGTGTGAAAATGTGAATGATCCGTCAAGCCATGCATGAGTGAGCATGCATTAAAGGTAAAATGTCACTTTTCAAAAGTCACAGGAGTCATCTCTTATGCCAAAATAATGGTAAATAATGGCATTTTTTTGCTCTGTTCATAAGGTGTGCTCATTCAATCTTGCATGATTAAAACATCTTATCTTATGCAACATGAAAAGATACGTTTTGCTGAAAAATACCGGATTTTAATTTTTCCAATAAACTTAATGAATTTTACAATTTGAAACTTGAGAAATGTAAAAAAAATTATATTGAGCTCATTGAAGCGTAAAATACGCGAAAAGTGCCAAGGGAAGTGTAAGGGGATCAATCGATAGATGATTATTATAAATAGTGCTCAATCATTTTAACCAGAAACAAAATTTGTCAAAATCCTGCATTATAAATTCCCCAAAATGACCATTGTGACTTTTGAAAAGTGACAATTTTTGCCTTTCATGCATGCTCACTCATGCATGACTCGACGGATCAATCACATTTTCATACATAAGTTAGTCAATGCTTGTAGGAATACCCCTGTCAAATTATTTTGCTAAAAAATATTTCGTTAAAAAGTTATGGTAGTTTGAAAAGGGGGTAGTTACTTTTTTTGTTATGTTTAGGAGTGGTAGGTTTGCAAATTTTACTTTGAGTGACTGTAGCAACAACCATAATTCCTATAACTATAAGAATAATGGTTACAAATATTTTAAGTAGTATTGGGTATGTGTTTATTTGTATATCTGTATCTGTATTTATACGTACATTACTTACAATGACATATTTAATAAATAACAATATTAACCATTTAATAGAATTGCCCAATCACCCGACCGACCGACCGCTATAGGCCTATTCATTATCAATAATTTTATAAATAAATAAATAAACATCACACAAATCCAGTCATTCTTACCCGGAGCTCAACTGGTATCTTTTGGGGGGAGCTTCTTCATCATCCGTGCTATCATCGCTGTGCATGTCATCAATGCCGTAATTCTCTTCCAACGATGCCACATAGATTCTACAGGAAAACAAATACAGATGGAACAAATAAAATTGTACGTTGATACACAGTAACGACATCAAAGATTTGTTATGGTAAAGTGAACTGTTGTTATAACGAACACCGATATCAAACAAATTTCTCCTGTCCAAAAGTTGGCATTTCCTTCGTATTATTGTTTTTTTGCAACTCTGACATTAACTATATTTTGAAATACAGTCAATCGGGGTTGTCGATCCATGTTTCCGATTGGGGGAGCAAAAGTGAAAAAAAAATGTCCAAAATTTTCGGTGCGCTCTGCGCGCCAAATTGTAATACAAAATTTGAATGCCATTTTGTAGTTTAATGCGATTTTTATGCCATGTTAAAATGGATTTGTATGTTATAGTGTTTCCCAGATATTTTTAAACATTTATCTGCGTTGCATTTTATAATTTTTTCAAATGTCAAATTATTGAGGGAAGGTCGGGAATGACTTGTTTGCCCCCCCCCCCCCAAACAACCACATTTTTTCAATTTAACATTTGTCGTGACCCCCCCCCCCCCCCGTTCGAGACGCCTCTGCAGAGGGCGTCGGTCCGTGTTTAATTGCGGGAAGCAATTTGAAAAAAGGGATCAAATTTTTCGGGGACCACGCAATTGTTATGAAATTTGACATTTTTATTGTGATACGGTACTTTTATGGTAATATCAATGGATTTATGTGACTTTCAAATGTCTTTGTTAACATATTTTGTATTGCTATTAATGAATTTTTAGTTGTTCAGAATTATTTAGGGGGCCAATCTGTTTATGTTGCCCCCATTTTTCATTTGGTGGGCGATCGCGCCCCCCCCCCCGCCCCGCGCTCCGCTCTGCAACAATTCTTGTAATGGACACCTCGGTAATTTCTCTTGATTAATGACACTAATAAAAGGCATTGGGTGTTTCAAAAGAATACCTACTTTCGAGCACATTTTCACCTTGCATTCGACATCTAAAGGTTGAAAACGCAACTTTTGATCCATAGTACTTAATATAAGTATAATATCATTTACATCAATTACATTTAACTGCTCTTTACATGGAAATTCTCCTATTACTTTCACATTATTTCCAAACATCAATTTATTAATGACATCCTTATTATTTTACTATAGTTGACACTGGCTGTACTATGTTTTTACACTTACAATTTGGTTTTCCACATAAAGTGCAAATTCGGTCTAATCTCAACTTGATTTTTTTGTCAGGGGCAAAACCTTTCCTTTGTAAGACGTATTACAAGTGTATACATCTCCAACCTTTCTGGAATTGTTACTATTAAATTTTGTTCCTAAGAAACATTACTTTCACTCTTTAACCTTGTACCAAACATAGGAATGTCACCAACTAATGGTAATAGCACTTGTGTTTTAAATGTTTGCAATTCTTTTGTGTTACGAGCAATATTTACATTTGTTAATTCATAACATAAATGCAAAAGAGAAACATTCATTGATATAACTAACTTCACCACATGTTTATACACACCCTGCGACGATGACGTGAATAGAACTACACTTGTACCATCTACTTCCTGAAGTCCAGTCTTAGATGCAGAATGCGAGTCAAACATGTAATGACCATCAACTGTTGTTTTCAATATTAAATCCCAAGTTTAGTTCTGGGGATTTTTTTTTATTTGAAAGCTTTATGCCCAAAGTTCATATCACACCAATAACAGATTCTGAAT
>JZLH01S0131913.1:0-16759 GCA_001188425.1 Eucidaris tribuloides
ATATAAGAAATACATAAGAAATTAACGAAACAATAAAATACAGCCCGAAATTACTCTGTTTCAGCAAGTTTTTTGGGGAGATAATTGTTAGAAATGTCTAATATATATATTATCACCACAAATTAGCATTACAGCTGTTTAAAGTGAGTTTATAGTGAAAACTATGACTTTATGCTTAAATTGGCATAATGAATTACTTAAAAAATAGAAAGATAATTGTTATTATTCCAAAATCTAACTATAACAGTCTGGATGTTACATCTGGCTCTAATAAACATTTCAAATTTCATGCCATTGCGCGCAAATCGCAGCGAGAGAAATCCGCAGGCAACTGATCATTATGAATAATGCTGTGGTAGAACATAACCAATAAAAAGTATCTTGGTCTAAAGGGGGCGTGGGGTCATTCTGTTATTTTTAGAAATCACAGATTGGGGGTTGTCCTGCAACTGGCTGAAACTACCTTAGAATCAAGTAAACTATGCAAGCATTCTCTGTGAAAATCTTGTCAAAACGTTGACTCAGTTCTAACCCTATATTAACTGGGGGGGGGGTCAATTTGAGACCCCCCCCCCCCCCTCGACAACATTTCGACACCACGCCGCGCCCGCAAAAAATTTTTTTTCCACCGCGTCGGCTCGCGACTTTTTACTTCAAGTCCGCGTCTTTTGAGACCGTTTCGCGAAAAGTCGGACATACCATTACGCGCTGCGCGACTTTTTATACATGCATGTCAACCCCAAAATTGCCTCAAAAACGTGAGTTCTGTGTACAAATCAATGGAAATTCGTGTTCCAGCCAAAATCATAAATGTATGAATGATTTTTATGCTTTTCATGGTTGAGAATGAATTAATTTTATGCTGTTTTATGATTGCCAAAAGGTCCCCACCACAATTTCATCGAAAAAACAATAGAAAACAAAAACGGTCGAAAAACAAGGAGAATACATAAGAAATTCACAAAACAATAACAATCATAGAAATTATTCCCGATTCGGCAAATGTTTTGTAGATATAAACTTAGAAATGTCAAAAATGAATATCTTCACCAAAAATTAACCATTCTACTAGCTGTTTTTACGTGCAGTTAGAGCTCGAAACCAAAATTTCATACACTTATTTGCGATAAATTAATTACTTAAAAAATAAGAAAAAATTATTTTTTTAAATTTACTATACATCATGTAGTTTACATCCGGCTCTATGTGGCACGCAATTTTCGCCGCGATCGCGCATCGGCGGCCGAGATCTGAGGGGGTCAAATGGACCCCCCCCCCCGAGTAAAAACCCGGTCTTGAAATTAAGCCCCAGTTAAAATATGGCTTAAATGACTAATGTCACATATCCTCGTGGCAGTGCAAACCTGCTGCTCTCTATGGGGCTTATTTTTATCGTGCCTGGATAAAATTAAAATACTCCTATGTTTATGCTTGATTCTCCTTAAGTAAACAAATTACAGACAAATCCTCCCAGGTGGGAGATCCACTCCTGTTAGTGTATAGTTGGTATATATTTCAACTGATTTGGTTCTTAAGGCATTTTCCATTGTTCCCAATCACGTCACTAACCTGTAACACAGTAGTGGTTCCTTTATGTCTTTTTACGTACCAAACGTTGCTTGAGAACCACCCCCCCCCCCACCCACCCTCACACATTAGTGCTGGGCTATATTTTGATATCAAAATTACTCGATGTCGAAAAAATATCGAATACACGATAATGATTCCATGATTATTTCAAAATATCACCAGAGGCACGATATGGCCCCAAATACCATTAATTATGAAAACCAAATGGGTTTAATGTTTACACTGTGGTGGGAGGTACCAAGAAATCCCTAGAGCTATGAATACTCTGCGCATGAGTGCTACTGCCTGTAACCATATAGGTAGAAACAGGGAGACCGGGGGATAAAAGAGAATCTCCATGCTGTTCAGCTATCAAACTTGTGGTATTAAAAGCAGTTAGTATAATAATCAACAAACATAACTCTGTCAACACACTGCCCATGAAAACTGCTATTTATAAACAATCGACACCATGAATCTGCTGATCTAGAAACAAGATCGAGGGTCTACAGAACGCAACATTGTTTTGACTACGTTTTGATAACAGCCCTACAGGGCACACCGTTAATTTAAGCCTAAAATAGATTTATCTTCATCACAAATCTGTTTTTGAACTTAGGCGATAAACCATGTTATCGACGATGTTTTTTTCACAATAGATAAATCTAATGAGGTTTAGATCAAATATCGCCAGCTCTAACACACATCACTCTCCATAAATCGTATTGTCTTTTTTCCCCAACTTCTTTATACAGCTGTAGTTGTGGGTGCAGACAGAGTGGTTGCCAACGGCGACACGGCTAACAAAATCGGAACCTATCAACTCGCGTTGGCCGCCAAACATCACAACATTCCATTCTACGTGGCGGCACCGGCCACATCATGTGACCTTCGGCTCTCGTCAGGATCCGACATCGTCATTGAAGAGCGCCCACACAACGAGCTGACGTCAATTAATGGTATCCAGATTGCCGCTACAGGTGTGTATTCTTCACAGATACTATCAACATTTAAACCTAAAATATCCGGGGGCGGGGTGGGGGGTGGAAGGAGGAGTGGAAACCATCCCCCCTCCCCCAGACTTTTTGCCTGTCTTGTCCGCAACACTCGAGGCAGTCACAGTGGTGTTTGTTGACATTTTGAATCTCCGGCATCTTTTGAGACCAATTTCACTACGTGGAATCCAGATTTGACGTTAAAGATAGACTTCGGGATTTGCACACAAAACACAGCAGAATAATGAAATCTAATATCATTCATAATATGAAGATTATTGTAAACACATCTCAGAGAACCTTTGGGTAGAATGTGTAGTTTTGGTGAAAATGTGGAAGGTAAAACTTGAAAATGTGCAAAGTGATGGCCCATGCCTTTACAATACCGTTATTGTCCAATCGGCCGCTAGCCAAAGGTCACGCAGAGTTCAGAATCTTGACCATATTAGCGTTCATAGTCAGCCACTGACTGCAGTGCTCGGCTGGTCATGCAAATAACATACACATAACTAGGGTTGCACCACTCCGGGATTTTTTGGAGTCGACTAGTCGCCGATCAAAAGTCGCGACTACGACTATTTGGCGACTCTCAGTGTTTGGGTCTGTCGGCATGATCAGAGGGTAAAAAGAATCACATTACAGTCTATACAGTGACTGTTCAGTGTCCTCCTTCAGTGATTTCAGTTCAACAACCTGAATATATACCCCTTATATGTCTCTATTTGAACTGAACTGGCCACGATTTTACATAACAATGAACTGAAAAGTTTGCAATGTTAATTGTCATCAATATTTTCACAGTGATCCAGTGAGTCGACTCTTGCATTCCTATAGTCGGAGTCACGACTCCTTGAATATAATCGTGACTCCGACTTTTGGTGACTTAGTTATGCAACACTACACATAACCGTGTACTGCAATTTGAGAAAAATTTAAACTCACAGAAAGAACGATATTCTGGTCATTATACTCGCTATTTCAGATTCCGTGCTCAAAAAAACAACAAAGTTCATTGCATGTATGGAATCTCCAAATTTCTCAGCACTTCCTTTGTAAGAACTAGCAAACATTAGGGGTTAATGATTGACTTATCAAATCCTAAACCCAATCTTTGGATCACCAATCGTTGTTATTTAACCAATATTAACCCTAACTAGCGCCGGGTGAGGGTGGGGGGGCGGCGGGGGGCCTGTGGAGCGCCCCCAGACCGCCGACGGTTTCGTCACAATATAATTCACAACGCGAAAAGCTTCTCGGCCGCGGATGTTTATCTACTTATTTTCTGCCGAGTCTCCCATTCATTTTTAAGACCAAAATAGTGTGACGCCTGGGTTCGCAGTTCCGAAGATACGCATAATTTTGTACGTGCATGTCGCACCGAAAATTGCTCAAAAACGTGATTTTGTGTACAATTTCAATACAAATTGCATTCTCAGCCGGATATCATACATGTATGAATATTTTTGCTTTTACTCATTCAAATTACTTAATTTTATGCTGTTTATGTTCGCATAAGTGTCACCGACAAATTTCATCGAAAAAACAATGAAAAATAAAAGGTTAAAAAACAAAGAAATACATAAGAAATTGCAAAAACAATGAAATACATAAGAAATTGACCTGATAACGCAATTTTTTTTCAAGTACATTTGCTAAGAACACCACAAAGGGTTTCTACATTAAAAATTAGCACATTTGGAGCTTAATTTAGTGAGTTAGAGCAACAAGTATGATTTCACATATTAATTACGCATAAATTAGCATAATTAACTAAAAACAATTTTCATGAAAAAAATAACTTTGCAGTTTTGTAGATTAGGTCACGGGCGACATGCGTGCCAATTTTTGTCACGGTCACGCGGACGACGGCCGAGATCTCAAGGGGGGGTCTGTGAGGAAATATCAGAATGAATAATTTCACCAAAAATTGGTATTCTACTAGCTATTATAAGTGAGTTATAGGCGAAAATATAATTTCATGCACTTATTTGCATAATTAATTACTTAAAAAATAGACAATAATTTTTTTGAAAATTTTACTATACGGTCGTGTAGTTTACATCCGGCTCTATGCACATGCAAGTTTTCGCGGGGATCGCGCGTTCGGCGGCCTAGGTCTGAAGGGGGGGTCAAATTGACCCCCCCCCCCCCACCACGCAGTAAAAATCTGGGTCCGATTTCACTGACAGCGATTTTAGCGATCATCGCAAATCCAAATCCATCGCAACGTCATCGCTAACTTCGTTGAATCATACCTGACGCACAGACAACAGAGAGTAGTAATAAATGGGTCAGAATCTTCAGTTCATGTGCCAAATATAGGCGTTCCCCAAGGTTCGGTGGTTGGACCGATGTTATTTACCATGTACTCATCCTCCCCTAAATGATGTGATAAGTCTAATGGAATGTCGGGGATGTGTTACGCTGACGATACACAAGTGTATGTTTCTTTTAAACCTTGTAACCTTAATGACGCAATCTCCCAAGTTAAAAAATGTGTAAAGGAGATCAAACAGTGGTCTATTGCAAATGGTCCCAAATTAAATGATCAAAAAACTGAGATTTTACATCTTTCATCTTGATTTCGTAGAAGGATGCAGTTTCCAGCCATTAAGATCGATAACACGTCCATTGTACCCACTACAAAAGCCAGAAACTTACGTGTAATATTTGATGAAAATATGGTCATGAACAGGTTTATTTCAGCAAAGTGTAGGGCAGCATCATTTGCTTTGTGTAAACTTGGTAAGGTCCGTCAATTCTTGGATGCAAAGACAACTAAGAAGCTTGTACAGGCTCTAGTGACATGTCATCTAGACTATTGTAATAGTTTACTCTTCAACATGCCATATTCCCAACTGAACAGACTGCAAGTAATTCAAAACTCTGCAGCGCGATTAATCACCCGCACTAAGAAACAATCCCATATTACACCAGTGTTGAAGCAACTATGTTGGCTCCCAATCCAGTCACATTTAATGTTCAAAATACTGCTCATAACCTTTCAATGTTTGCATGCAATGGCGGCAAAATATCTCAGTGAATGTCTAATTAGGTATGTACCATCTCGCAATCTAAGATCTACTGAAAAGGATCTTTTGCATTGTCCGAGTATTCAGACTAAGTTTTATGGGGAGCGATCTTTCGCTCATGCTGCCCCTTCACTCTGGAATATCATTTCCATCATATTTGAAGAATTCCTCTACAACACACAAGTTTAAATCCTCCTTAAAAACATATTTATTCAAAAAGTACTTTGACTGAGTTATCATTAACAGTTGCCAGCATCTTTCTTAACATTTTCTTTTCTTTCAAAAGCGCATAGAGACGCATTTGGCAGTAACATGCGCTATATAAGCATTGTGGTATTATTATTATTATTATTATTTCATTTGCGATGAATTTGGATTTCACTAAAGCCATCGCAATTAGCGACGACAAAAAATACTTTTAATATTCATGGACGAGCCCGATCGCAAAGATATGACGTCAAGGCTGCTACTTGTAGGGGAAACTCCCCTACCGAAGGGCATTTTAGCCAAGCATCCATAGATTGTATAGGGGATACCTACGGGGAAATGACCTTAATTCCATAGGGGGAAGTAGGGAGTTTTGACGTATCTCAAAAAATTTCTGGCAATTTTCTCCAAAAAATATCAGAAATCCTGAAAGAAAATCCTGTATATGTTCGTCTGTAGAGATTATTTGGGTAAACCAAATGTCCTAGTTGGTCACTTCACACATACAAGCAGACTGACAGACACCACCTCACCATCATAAACACACAGAGTGACACACACAAAAGACACAATCAGACACACAGACACACGCACATAGACACACGTACACAGACACACACACACACACCAACACACAGCCACATAGACATAAACACAAACACAATGACACCCGCACACAGACACACACAGACACACTGTACATACACCCACATGCCCACATAATACAAACACACAATAAAAAAATACAGCTAATAGTATAATGATGATGATAATAATAATGATGATAAACAATACATGTAGGTCTAATAATAATAATGATAATAATAATGATAATAATGATAATCATAATCATAATCATCATCATAATAATAATAATAATAAATAATAATAATAATCATCATCATCATAATCACAATCATAATAATAACAACAACAATAATAATAACGCTATTATGATCGCTGTTAAGGAATAACTCGTGCGGAAATGGCGCATTCCCGGGGTGCATTGCGCTGAATTTTGTCTTTTGCGATGGATGTGAATATTTTGCGAGTGCTCATTAGCACTCGCAAAATATTCATCGCAAACTAACAGTTAGCGATGAACATATTCATCGCTAACTGTTAGTGAAATCGCTCAACTCGATATTCATCGCAAATAGCGATGGATATCGCTGTTTGCGATGAATTTCAGACGTTAGTGAAATCGGCCCCTGGTCTGAAATAGCCCAGTTAAAATAGGGTTAACTAAAGAGAGTACACGGGAATCATTGCCTCACCGCTTCTTGTGACTTCTGGCTCATCTTAGCGATTTGCTTTTGTTTTGCTTGCATTCAGGGATCGGATGTTGGAATCCAGCGTTTGACGTGACACCGGCTGAACTCATCACAGGAATCATTACAGAACATGGCGTCTTCGACCCCAGCGACCTGAAAGAAAGACTTCTAGCAGTGCGTAGTCCATAGGGTGTACTAGACTATGGTACCAATCAGGGGCAGCCACCAGGGACTAAAATCTTAGGGTGGCAAAATAAGTCGGGGAAAATGTTCGCAGTCGAAGATATTTCGCGGCCCAAAAAAATTTTCACAGCCAAATTCACGGCCCAAAAGTCGCTCAGTGGGAGTGGGGTGGCAGAAAATTTTTGCAATTTTTCACGGCCAAAACGTTTTTACTCTCAATGGGGGAGGGAAGTGGAACATTTTTGCAGCCAAAAAAGCTTTCATGAACAATTTGCAAAAAATGGGGGGGGATCACGCACCCCTGACCGCCCCACACCCCACCCCCCCGTGAAGCTGGCCCGTGTACCAATTAAATGAACTTGGCTACCTCCAAGCACAAGTTTTCTGAAAAGAGAAAGAAAAAGTGCCTTACTTTCTTGCTTGAATTTTAGCCTAGCAACAGTAGTTTTATTGAAACGACACCTTGCCATATATGTATATATTGATTATGATGTAAAAAATCGTCGCTGAGCTGATAAAACCTCATACGTCAAATTTTGGTCACAATGACTTTTTTTTGATAAATGTGAAGTTTAAGGTGTAATTCATCTTCTGTTAAACACATGAGTTGTATATCTTAAAGAATAATGCCAAAATTAATCTTTGGGAAAACCTCTTATCTCATTTGAGAATTTAGTGTGAAAACCTTGTAAGTGAATTTCGCGCCTTTTTGTACATTTCATCCATTTCATATGGAACTGATATCAAACACAGTCTTAGTTCAAATAACATAGCCTACGTACATAAATTATAAAATATGATTTTTTTTTTTTTTTTTGCTTTTTTGAGATACGAGGTTTTATCAGCCCGTGTCGTCTCAGGGTTTAATGGGCTGATAAACCTTGCATCTCAGATTTTGGTGAAAATGACTTTTTTTTGATAAATTTGAAAAAGTGTTTTGATAAATGTGAAGTTGATAAGGTGTAATTTATTGAGTAATATCCACATGAGTTGCATATCAAAAACATAATGTCAAAATTAATCTTTTGGAAACCCTCGTTTCTTTTTTAGGGTTTAACATTAGTTGTAAAACCTTGTAACTTAATTTCCCGCCTTCCCAATCGTTCTTTGTGCATTTCAACCCTTTTATATTGAATTCATTATTAAACATAGTCTTCAAGGTAAATGACATGATTGGGGGTAATCCTCAAGTTAAGCTAAGATATTCTAGACACAAGTAAACTATACAAGGATTCTGCTGTTAAAATCTTGTAGTCAAACGTTGACTTATTCTACAATAACTAATGTCAATATATCTTGTGGCAGGCAAACCTGTGCTTGTTATATCTATCGGGGCACAATAAAATTACAATTGGAGTATGTTCATGCTTGATTTTCTTTAAGTAAACAAATTACAGACAAATCCTTCCAGCTGGGAGATGTACATTTTTAAGTATTCCCAATCATGTCACTAACCTTTTAAGTTCAAATAACGCACATAATCTGTTGAAATAATTTCTTTTCTTTTCTTTTTTACCCCTGCTGAAAACTTTGCTTTTTTGAGGTACAAGGTTTTTACAGCCCAGCGATGAAATGACTGTCCCAGGCAATAGCAAGTCCCATATGAAAAATGAAACAAAATTAATGTTAACTGTTGGGACTACAAGGATAAAATTAATTCGAATTAGATTTCAGTTAAAATATGAAGTGAAATTTTATTGCTGTAACTTATATTTGTTCATTTTTTTCACTTGGTTCTTGCGTATGTACTTTATTTATCAGGGTATTTGCAAGTTCTCTTCAGCAAGGTTAGTGCACTTCTGCTGAAATAATTCAAATTTAACCTGTTGGTCACAGGAACTGATGGACCATGTTATAAGTCTATGGGAATTATGGGATCCCTTTGGAATTGGGACAAGTTCGAACAGGGAACTGTTAATAGAAGGAGTGGAAACTCTTGTAATTCATGTAAACATATAACAATAATGCATGGGATTTTTATAGTGCCATTATCCATTTTAGTTAAATGCTCAAGGCGCTTGATGACAAAAGAACAGCAAAAGAAATATAACAACAACAACAAAATAATTTTCGCACCATGAAAAAAAAAAGCGTAAATGTCTGCCTCCAAAATGCACAACTGAACAAATGTGTTTTTAGGTTGCCCTTAAAGGACGTCAAAGAGTTTGACTCCTTCAGCTCCTGTGGAAGTGCATTCCACAGGGCTGGTCCGGCATGAGCAAAAGCTTGATCCCCCCAGGATTTCTTGGACAATGGAACATGTAAAAGACCAGAGTTGGAGGAACGTAATGTTCGTACAGGTTGGTACTGATGTAGCAGAGACTTGCTGTATTCAGGGGCTGTTCCGTTGATACTATGATAAAGCAAAAGCAGGATTTTGAAAATTATACGTTCCTCTACGGGTAACCAGTGAAGACTGTTCAAGATGGGTGTAATGTGATTGTATTTATTTGACAGAGAAACAATTGGCGCGGCTGAATTTTGTAGCTTTTGTAAGCGGGCAATTTGAGAATTTGGTAAGTTAAAGAGTAAGCCATTACCGAAATCAAGTCGAGATGAAATGAGCGAGTGGACAAGCTTCTCTGTTGCAGAACGAGTTAGATATTTGCGGATAAAGCCAATATTGCGCAATTGATAGCGAACAGATTTGCAAATGCTGGTAATTTGATGAGACATAGACATTTGTGAATCAAATAAAATACCTAGATTACGACATGGGTTTGACAGAGTAATGTCACTACCAGAAATAGAAATGGAGTCTACATCTAATTTGTTTAACTGAGATTTCGATCCGAAAAGCATGAACTCAATTTACTGTGGTTTAATTGCAAAGAATTTGACTTCATCCAGGCGTCAATATCGGCAATGCAATTTTCCAAATTGCGCAAGGCTTGGGATGCTAGAATTTGATCAGGCGGAAAAGAAACAAAAACTTGTATCATTTGTATGTCATCTGCGTATATGTGATACTGAACATAAGAGTTCTGAAGGTTGACAATAGATGCATAGCATTCCACTTGGCCTTGAAGTTCCTAGTGCCGAGCTGCTCTCCCACTGCTGGTAAATTCGGTTGACAGGCACTTAGTCTGAATTTCGTGGTCTGCTTGCTATTCAGAAGAACCCCTAATGTTGAGATTAGTGCATCAACAATTTTCAAAATTTAGTACTCCGATCTTCTTATAATTTGTATGCCAGTGTTGGTGAAAAGGAAATTAGATCCCGACAAAAACTCATGTTATGATATTCTAATCTTTTTGGCATGTTTTAATCTCCCGTCAATTAATTGCTGATTTACAATCTTCAGCATAAGGTATTTTGCTATTGCTTGCCTTTTTTCATGCTTTTCATATTTTTGCAGTTGTAAATAGTATGAAATTACATGAGTTTGTGTTTGCTTGTTCAACTCATTACACATTCAACAATAAGAAGTATTGGAAGGGACAGCAAACAGTTGCTTAGATAATATCTTTCTAATGTACCAGGTTGAAACGTGAATATTCATGAGCTCATTTGTTTATCCGTCTGGTCAACAGTTGCGGAGTAGCGCATAACTTTTGGGCAGCTCGCAAACGGGAACAAAGGAGAATAGCTTGTTTCCACTCCTATTTACATTTCCCTCGTGCAGACAATCATGAAAGTCGGGATAAGGCTGAAATTAGAAGATTTGTGTATTAATCTGTCAAAGGTTGAGGGTCAGAGGTGAATAGACTATTTTTGGGAATTCCATTTTTTACTGTGACTACATGTTAGTAATATAATTTGGGAAATCAGGGAAAAGCATGAATATGTTGAGTTCGTATGGGTGGGTAGATGCATATCCATTTACGTAGAAGACAATTGATGTAGGTTTTTGTTGTTTTTTCAATGAACTCCTTTTATGGTTTATGAGTTACAATTTTTTGGGTGATGTGGCATGAGAGTGCTGCTCTAGGTTTTGTTTGAAAAATGCACCCTGCATAATTCTTTATATTGGACAAAGTCTTCAATTTTATTCAGTACTTGTTAGACTTTTTGTAACACAATCAAGGTAAAAAGGAATTTTCTGAGGTTGAGCAATAAACAGTGTTACAGTAAATCTACATTTTGGGTGCTTTGTTTGTATTAAGTATGAGTTACCTTACAATAAATGTTATTCTTACTGTAGACTATGTGAAGAACTTGAAAACACAGGTTCTCATCTGTAAGACAATGATATACAGTGGACTCTTGTTTCAAAAACACTGATAAATAACAAAATAAGGGTATATAAGTACTACCTCAGATTGTACACTGTACATGTGGTGATGTTGATGATAATGATGCAAGTGTTTGTGTGTGTGTCCCAGGCCTTCAACTGGTCCTACTTTTCCTATTGTTTTGTGAAGATACTAATTTTCTTATTTTTTTCTCTCAAATCCTTATTTTCCTACGTTGTCCTACTTTTTATCAAAAACCTTTGCCATTCATGTAGGTTTAATATTTGTTTGGAGTTGAGTAGTTTTACAGATTGTTGCTGAGAGTACTGTACATGTAACTACCATCATCACCTCTTTGTGAAGGAAAATTTGTTGATGCGGATTTCAAATTTTACCCTGATTTTAGATTTTTTTTCCGTGTATTCCTTATGTTTCCATTTTCTTTGGGGTTACTACTCCAAACACTACTCACAAATATCCTATTTTCCTCCTACTTTGGTGGACTGAATCTTACTTTTCTCCTCCTTTTTGGAGAATTTTGCTCCTAATTTTCTCCCACTTTTTTCAACCAAATAGAGTTGAAGGCCTGGTGTGTGTGTATATGTGTATGTGTGTGTGTGTGTGTGTATGTGTGTGTGTGTGTGTGTGTGTGTGTGTGTGTGTGTGTGTGTGTGTGTGTGTGTGTGTGTGTGTGTGTGTGTGTGTGTGTGTGTGTGTGTCTGTGTGTGTCTGTGTCTGTGTGTGTGTGTGGGGGGTGTGACTGAGTGGGATATGTTCTAATGTGTAATGTATATGTCTGTCTGAGTGCTAGAGTATGTTTGCACTTTAATCAAATGATAATAGTAGAGGACCAGCCTGTAGGTCCCATGACCAAAGTCCGGGAACAAAGGTTTGAGAGTGGTTTCGGGTTCCCTGATGGAGTTTGAACATTTCTGACTTGGGCTGGCCACTTCGAACTTCCGGGCATTTTGGGTAGGGGTCAATTAAAGTTCACACAGGGGTCAAAAATCAAAGTTGTCTAAATAGTGTCAACATACATATCAAATTACTCGTCTACTCACAAGGATTCTAAAAATGTATACTTTCTTATGCATCCGATGTCAAATGTGGGCGCTACAGCCCAAAATATGAAAAGGTCAACGCACTTTCGATGTCTGGTCAAAATGGTTCCTTGACCAATTTTGATGATTCTGGTGTCAAATCACGTTTTTTCCTGCATGAGAAATTCAACTATGTACTTTTTGACTAAAAAAGATTGAATCTTAACCTTGAAATTTAAAGCATAAGATAACGTCATATGTCATGATAATATATGGCATATTGCTGCATAGACTTATTGTGGCATGCCAATTTTTGAATTTCAAGGTTAAGAATCCAATTTTTCCATTTAAAAAGTACATAATTGTATTTCTCATGAAGGAAAACATATGATTAGACACCAGAATCATCAAATTTAGTCAAAGTACCATTTTGACCCGCCATCGAAAGTGCGTTGACTTTTTCATATTTTGGGATGTAGTGACCTCATTTGACATCGGATACATAACAAAGTATACATTTTTGGAATCCTTGTGAGTAGACGAGTAATTTGATATGCATGTTGACATAATTTAGACAACTTAGATTTTTGACCCCTGTGTGAACTTTAATTGACCCCTACCCAAAATGCCCGGAAGTTCGAAGCGGCCAGCCCAAGTCAAATATGTTCAGAATCCATCAGGGAACCCGAAACCACTCTCAAACCTTTGTTCCCGGACTTTGGTCATGGGACCTACAGGCTGGTCCTCTACTATAAGATGTGTACTAACTTTTATGCGGGGGCGATGCCAGGGTAAATCATGGGGAGGGCAAAAACAATGGGGAAGGGGCAAAATGTCAAAGCTCAAATTTCATGAAACACCCCTTGATTCTCGGGGGGGGGGGTGGGTTAGACAGAGTACGGAATTTGCACATCAGAAAACTGCAAAGTGAATGAAATCAGCTCAAATCATTCACAATGTAAAGATTAGTATAAATAAACACCTGTCATAGAACCTTTGCGTTTTGGTGAAAATCGGGACATTTAAACTTCAAAATTTACAGTGACGTTAACGTGCATGGGTCGTTCCAAAATTGTCCGATCAGCCGTCAGCCGAAGGTCAGCCGTGTAACCAATCAGTGTGCTCTACTGGTCATGCGAACGTACACATAACCGCGATTCGCAATTTGAGCAAAATTTAAACTCGCGGAAAGAATATTCTGGTAACATACGGTTATTAGTTTTTCTCACAAAACATAAATTCATGGCGTATGGATCTCAAACTTTCAACACACCATTTGTAAGTGCTAAACTACCGTTTGGTGTTGAAAATGAAGGGAAATAATGGACTGGCAACTGCAAATCCAAAACTCAATCTTTAACGTGTCTGTGTTTGGGGGGAGGGGGGCAGCCACCCTACACCCGCCCTCCTGATGACACCTACTGTATCCACCCAAACTGTGGACTTTGTATGTCGCATGATTGGTGATACCAACCACTCAAACAACTGACTTTGGATTTTGAATGTCGCGTTATGTACTAGGGCCTGAATCCTATTGGTGACACCTACTGTATCCACACAAACAACTGTGGACTTTGAATATCGCATGATTATTTATTTATTTTGCAATGGTATTATTGCACTCTGATATCATTTCAACTCAAAGTTCTTGCTCACCATCACCCATACAAAAAAGGGTTAAGGTAAAGGTGAGGGTTTATCGTCTTGTACCACTGTAGAACAATGCTCACACGACGTCGCACAACACATTTCATTACTCGCTTAGGGAAGACGCATTACTTTTGTATCTTTACCACTGTATGAGTCTATCCCGGTTACATAGCACGTTGACTCCCTATTTGACAGCAAACCGAATGAAATGGCGACAAATTTTGGGTCTGTCCAAAATAAGTGCGATAAATGCGGTTGTCAGTCCGACGAACACTGCACGTATCGAGTAGAAGAAAAACGACGCCTCTGTGATAAATGTGCGGCAAAGAGTGAAGCCACTATACTGGACGCAGACGCACCGACCAAGTGGAAGTGTAAGGTACATAAGACAAAACCCGTCGAGTTGTACTGTGAACCCTGCAAGAAAGGGATATGTAACATTTGTGGACATACACGTCATCAAGGGCACCGTATGGTTGACATAGATGAGGTGGTGATACAAAAGCAAAAGTTGTTACAAGAACAACTTGAGAAAATCGGAGAAAGAGAAAAAGACTTAATCAATTTTGATATTCAACTCAGTAAATGCTTTCATGACACCGAGAAATTCGATGAAATTGCTGCAGCAATAGGGGATGATTCTCGACAAGTAGACGAAACACGAGAGCATGCCGAAGATGAAATAAATCAACAAGCTGAAGAGAAAATTAAACATATAAATAAGTGGAGAGATGACAAATTCCTTAATAAACGTAAGGAAGCAGAAGAGAAGCAAAATCGAATTACCGAAAACGAACGTCGCCTGAGAGACAAACTGGCACGTTTACCTCAAGCAACCACTGATAAACTTACGAAACTCTCTGCAGGCGTTACCGAGGCAAGAAACTCACTGAAAAGTTCACGTGATAAGACGAATGAAGCTTTTGCCAGTGACAAGAGAAAACAAGTTGAGAAAGCAGACGATCTCTGTGAATCGGTGAGTAATAGTCTATCAGGAGATTTCAACACTGCAATGATCGACCCCATTTCTGCCGCTAATCTTGAGGTAAGATTCGTCAGACAACAGGAGAGGCAGATGATAGGTACTTTGGTATATCCCCAAGCACCGTGGCCCCTCATGAAGACTGTACATCTATCAAAGGATGCGACAAGAATCATTGGTCCCATTGGAAATGACGAAGTGATGATTGAACAATATGCATCATGGACAGACTTGAAGTTTAAACAGTATATCGCCGTAAACATAAATACCGGAGACGAGAAACCACTACCCATCAGCGGTCAAACGTCGTTTACATCGTGCAGATCACTGAATGCTGATACAGTTGTATGTGGATGTCCAGAGGGAGGGGGATATGTCAAATTGTACAGTAAACAAGGAGAACATCAGAAGGATATCCCGCTCCCTGGGGCGAAAACACAGGATTGTTATGGTGCATATGTCGCGGTCGACAAAGACGGAATGATATTGGTCGCAAGATACTATGATTCGAACATTTACGTGATAAACCCGGTCCGCGGACAACATGTGCGAACCATCAGTCTGCCGGACAAGGTGGTTCGCGGTAGGTTCCATGTTACTCCATCGGGGTTCATCGTCGTGCAGACGGGCGAGGCAGAGTTCACTGTGATGGACGAATCAGGTACTGTGAGGAATACGATTAGCGATGATGAGTGGACGTATGTTACCAGTACAGTCGACACAGATGACGACGTTCTGTATGTAATATACAACCCACCATTTGGAAAGGTCTTCAGGGTTGATGCGATGACACTCGGTTTGGATGGCGACGTGATGAGGACCAATATCATTGAAGTCAACGAAACATTTCCACTACGTGTAAGTCCATTCGGCATGTGCTGTGATCAACGGTTAACTGTTCTTATCGCCACAACATTCTACGTTTACAAGAACAATTATCATCTTCAATAAGACCGGGGGGGGGGGGGACACTTAATATAATAATGTGTGATACGTATGTGCTGCGGTTGAAACCCACATTTTCAGCCCAAATTTCCGTCCCAGAGCATCTCAATTTCAGAAGTCAAAGAAAAAGTTTGATTTTTCCAGTTCCAGAGACCCCCAAATTTGCAGGACGTCTGCAGATCCAATATAGTTACAGAAACGTGGAGAAAATCCGGCGCTCCGGTGATTGATGTCGAAATGCCGGTAACTTTGAGGAGGAAATTCCAGGAGTTACGTTGGGGGCGCTCTTCCTATTATTCTATCAGGAAATACACAGTGCTCGTACCCCTACGGATATTTTGAGATCAAAACCTAGTTTTTTTGTCAGGAATATGAGGAGAATTCTTGTAATGCTACACAATGATGTTCAAGGAATTTGCAGATGTTATGTGCATGTTAGTTAGAGGAGCTCCTCAAGTTTCTGGATACACAACTGTGTCTCCTCACACTGTGGGTGTGTGTAAGTTCAGACCTCCTCACATGCATTGGCACAGAAGCGCGCGCGCGCACACACACACACACAAACACACACACACCCACACACACACACACACACACACACACACGCACACACACACACACACACACACACACACACACACACACACACACACACACACACACACACACCACCGCACACACACACACACACACACACACGACACACA
>JZLH01S0131915.1:0-16916 GCA_001188425.1 Eucidaris tribuloides
TAATTCCATTTCAATAGAAGCAGACGATTGCAATTAATACATGGTACCACAGTTGGAATTTCTGGCTCTGAACATCCTTGGAAACGGAATGTGCGATGATCATTCAATGATCTGAATGTTTTGTTTATTCAGCACATACAGCAGCGTACCTGTAGTGATTAGTGAACAAGACTTCCAACTTTATATCTGGCTTAAATGTTCATACTAAGGATTGTGACTTGCAGAGGCTGATGTAAGCTGCTGTATGCTGGAGAAAATGGATCATCTTGAAGTTGAAGTGTCTGCATAGAAAACTGAAGTTATTTAAATAGAGAAAATTATCAGAGTTGCTATTTCTGTCACCATTCACATGTACATGAACTATTTACACTGTGCAGAAGTTTCTTGCTGCGGAGCCATAGCTGTATGTGTTACATACATGATTGATAAATGAAATTAGCAACTGGATGGTTTTAGATAAAAACACTGTACAGTAATGTCATGTAATTCTTCACCTGTACAATATATAATCAATGATTTTAACATGGATGATTATCAGCTTGGACTCGAATATAATTAGTTAGCGAACAAAATCCAACCAATGTAGCAATTATTCAAATTTATTCCCATCACAAAATTCAATATCATGTAAATTGCTATACAGTGTTATGTTATACATGTAACATGTAATATGTTATTTTTTTGTACGTATAACATGATACATGTAAGTTTTAACAAAATTTGTGTTTAATTGTATGCTTGGTTCATTCACACGTTATCACGATGACTGGCACAGGCAACAACAAGCTCTGTGGAATACTCACATTTTGAACAAGAATTAAGATACAATGTACAAATGCATTGAATGCAATTGTGTATTTGTTAACTCGTAAATGGAGAAACACTGGAAAAATTGACATGCAAAGAAAGTTTAAAGCCCAAGTTTAGTTTTGCTGATTTTTTTTTTTTTAATTTGAAAGCTTTATGCCAAATGTCATATCCACAATCAATAACAGATTCTGAATGTTTTATAGGGTTTTTTTAAATAATTAATGAAAAATCTAGGGGGGTGGGGGACCCCCAAGATTTTCGACTATATTTTTACTAACAACGTCAATAGGGTTAATAGGCTGTTAAGGTTATCTGATTATACCTCATCAGAAAGAAGCAGACTCAAAAATCTCCCCCCCCGAGATTTTTCGTTAATTAATTAAAAAAAACATAAAGACATTCAGAATATTGTTATTTGGGTGATAAACCTTTGGGCATAACACTTTTTCAAATAAATGAAAAATCACCAAAAATAAACTTGGCTTTGAGTTTAGATTATATGGCTATGTCGTGTATATAATTGCAAATAGACAATTCCCATGTTAGTTCAATATTATCCAGACAATTTGTTTTAAAACAATGCAATACATTTCGATAAACACTATACAACTGTTCATTTTGTTTCATTAGTTCGTGAAGACTTTACTGTATTTTAGTGTGGAATAATTGTAGGGACAGCTGATTTTCTGTTACGCGGTCAAATCATAACAAAAATCTGTTTTGATTCTTTGCTTTTGCATTTGAAAATTCATGGAATTCACCTTTGCAAAATCAAAATTCATGTTTTGCTTTGTACATTTTTCTATGATAATATGGAAATTTCCATTTTTAGAATCAATTTGAATAGTGGAATTACAGGTTCTTCAAAACGGAACAGGACCATTTCTTGAAGCGAAAATAACTGTATAATTGATGTTGAAAGCTCATTATGATAATGCATCGTGATGTGACCTGATTTATGCTGCATGTGTGTTATACAGGAAACCTTCATTACAATGAGGACTCTAAAAAACACATGACAATAAACCATGTTAAATGTTTCTCACTAATATCAGGTAGCAAAAACAAGGAAATATCTCGCAATCACCCTTGTTGCTAAGAGGATTTTGTTATATTCGACCTCTTAGTAATGGGGTTCCACTGTATTTTTTTTTTGAACATTTTTGAGTGTACGTTGTCCAGCAAACTTCTGCAGTTCCAGCATGCAACTGTCTGTGTATTTGAATGAGCCTACCAGTAGAGGCATTAACTTGATAAACATCAATTATGTATTTGTGTACTACGATGTATCTTTGGCAATGGTACAAACGTGGTAAAGGTACGGGATACTATTGCCTGTATTCATAACTACCACTAGTATATCTTGGAATACACAGAACTACCACAGTATCCGGACCCGGATACGTTACTAGCTCACCGGCAGGTTTATTGATGCCATTGACCACGCGTAGTACCACATCCCTGGATTACCGTTGGTAAAATCGGAACACAACAGTACTACCATGTGTCCGGAATAATGTAGTAGCCGCGGTATCCTTTGGTGCCATTTTACCTGGTAGTACCGCTCCCTGGGATACCGCAAAAGTTACGCACGGTAAAATGGACACGTGGTACTACCACGTATCTGGAAGCGCGGTATTATGTCCCATTTTAACCAGCGTAGTACCGCGTCCCTCGGATACCGCGGTAAAAGGACACACGCGGTACTTACCGCGGTAAAATGGACACGCTGTATTACGTGTATCGAGGAACGCGGCTACTCCCGCGTCAAAGTGGACACGCGGTACTCACGTGTATCGAGGAACTCGTACTACTGGCGGTAAAATGGACAACGGGGTTACTCCGTGTATCGAGCGAACGCGTACTGACCGCGGTATAAAATGAACGCGGTGAACTACCGTGTATCGAGGAATGCCGGTCTACCGGCAGGTTAACAATGAGACACGCGTACTACGCGCCTATGTCAGGACGCGGTACTTACGCGCAGGTATTATGGCCCGGGCGTTCCATTACCGCGGTAGTACTCGCGCCCCAGATACCACGGTACTACCGCGTTCCTGGGTACGCGTATTTGACCGTCAAATATTTACCGCGTAATGTACCCGCGTGTACCATTTTACCGGTAAAAACATGGTATTACCGCGGTAAAAATTTTACCTACGGTTTTACCGTGGTAAATACCGCTGCGTACTTTTTGTAAGGTGTGCCATGAAAAAAAAACCTAGTGGCACTGATTGGTCGGCCAATGTCACAAATTGTCGCCACTCAGTAAATATCTGTGTGTCTGTTTGTCTGTGTGTGTCTGTGTGTTCGTCTGTGTGCTTGTCTGCGTCTGAATGTGTCTGTTCATGTGTTTGTATTTGTCTCTGCGTTTTTTATGTGCTATGTGTCTGTATGTGTCTGTGCGTCTGTATGTGTCTGTGTGGTTACTATGTCTGTGTCGTCTGTATGTATGTCTGTGTGTTTGAGTGTGTTCCTGAAATTTGTCTGTTCGTGTGTCTGTCTGTGTCTGTGCGTCTGTATTGTCTGTATGTCTGTGTATCTGCTAAAATGTCTGTGTGATCTCTGTGTGTCTGTATGTGTCTGTTGCGTCAGTATGAGTCTTGTGGTGTGTAGTCTGTATGTGTGTTTTGTGGTCTGTTTGTAATGTTACTCTGTAGGTTTAGTTGTGTGTGTGTTGCTTGTCTGTGTCTAAATGTGTCTGTTCGTGTGTGTATATGTCTTTGCGTTTGTATGTGTCTGTGTGTGTGTCTATGTGTCTGTTTGTGTGTATGTGTGTTGTGTGCTTGTCTGTATGTGTCTGTGTGTCTGTATGTATGTCTGTGTGTTTGTGTGTGTCTAAATTTGTCTGCTCGTGTGTCTGTCTGTGTCTGTGCGTCTGTATGTTTCTGTGTGTGTCTGTATGTGTCTAGTCTGTATGTGTCTGTTGTCTGTTTGTGTGTCTGCGTGTTGTGTACTTGTCTGTATGTGTTTCTGTGTCTGTTTGTATGTCTTTGTGTTTGTTTTTGTCTGTGCTTGTCTCTGTGTTTGTGTGTCTGTGTGTCTGTAAGTGTCTATGTGTCTCTATGTGTCTCTATGTGTCTCTCTGTGTGTCTGTTTGTGTCTTTGTGTTTGTGTGTGAGTCTGTGTGCTTGTTTGTATGTCTGTGTGCATATCTATGTGTTTGTATGTCTGTATTTTTCTGTTTGTCTGTGTCTGTTTTTGTGTCTGTATGTGCCTTTGTGTTTGTCTGTGAGTGGGTCTATGTGTCTGTGTATCTGTACGTGTCTGTATGTGCCTTAAATAAAGGTGTACCAAATGCTGGACTTTAGGGGAACACCCATCTATCACCCTCCCCTTCCATAACCTCTCCTTGTTTCTGATCACAAAAAGCTTGATTAACTGTGTGTGTATGTGTATGCTTGTCTCGGTGTCTGTGTGTACGAATTTGTCTGTTTTTGTCTCTGAATGTTTCTGTGTGTTCGTCTTTGTACATGTCCGTGTGTTTGAGTGCGATTCTGTGTTTGTATGTCTGCGTGTGCCTGTATGTGTGTGTGTGTACGGTATGGCTGTGTGTCTGTTTTGTGTATGTGTGTGTTTTTGTCTCTGAATGTTTCTGTGTGTTCGTCTTTGTACATGTCCGTGTGTTTGAGTGCGATTCTGTGTTTGTATGTCTGCGTGTGCCTGTATGTGTGTGTGTGTACGGTATGGCTGTGTGTCTGTTTTGTGTATGTGTGTGTGAGTTGGTAGTTGGTGTGGTGTCAGAAAGAGGATGTGCAAGTGTGTTCTGTGTATTTGGATGTCTGTTAGTGTCTGTGTTAGCTTGTGCGTGGTTGTGAGTGCCAGACAGACACACAGACACACAAATACAAAGACATATACAAAGACATATACATAAAAACAGACACATACAGACACAGACATACACAAACGCACAGAAACATTAAGCCACACAAATAGACACACACATACAGACCCACAGACAAACATGCAGACACACAAACAGACACATAAGCACATACAGACACGCAGAGACACAGACACATAGCACACACGTACAAACACATATACACACAAACATAGCGGATACATACAGACGCACAAACAGACACAGACCCACACAAGCACACAGACAAACACACAGACACACACAAACAAACACATACACACAAACGCACAAACAGACACAGACCCACACAAGCACACAGACAAACACACAGACACACACAAACAAACACATACACACAAACAGACACACAGACTCACACACAAACACAGACATAAACAGACACACATGCAGACACACAGACACATACCGTACACACATACAAACACATACAGACACACTACAAACACAGACATAAACAGACACACATGCAGACACACAGACACATACCGTACACACATACAAACACATACAGACACACTGGCACATAAACACACATGCACACAGACACAAACCGGCACATAATTAGACACACAGACAAAAACAGACCCACAGGCAAACACAAACACACAATTGGACACATAGACAAACACGCAGACACATAAACATACACAAACGCACAGAAACATTAAGCCACACAAATAGACACACACACAGATCTACAAACACACAGACACACTAACACACACATTAACACATACATACATGCAGAGACACAGACACACATAAGCACACAGACAAACACACATACAAACACAGACAAACACATACATACAGACACACAGACTCAACACACACAAGCACACAGACAAACACACATACAAACACAGACAAACACATACATACAGACACACAGACTCACACACAAACACAGACATATACAGACACACATGCAGACACACAGAGACACACAGACACATACCGTACACACATACAGACACACAGGAACAAACACACATGCACGCAGACACAAACCGAAACATAATTAGACACACAAACAAAAACAGACACACATGCAAACACAAACCCACATACAATTGGACACATAGACAAACATGCTGACACACATACACAAACGCACAGAAACATTAAGCCACACTAATAGACACACACACAAAGACCCATAGACAAACACGCAGACATACAAACAGACACATAAACACATACAGACATGCAGAGACTACAGACACATAGACACATAGACACACGGACACACACATACACAGAAACAGACACATAAACACATACAGACATGCAGAGACAGACACAAAGACACACGCATACAAACACGTGTACACACAAACAGAGCGGATACATACAGATGCACAAACAGACACAGACACACACAAGCACACAGACAAACACACAAGACACACACAGACAAACATAGACACACAAACAGACAACAGACACATACGACTATACAGCATAAACACTCACAGACACACACAGACCATACAGACACACAAAAAAGATACAGACACACACAAACAAACACACATACACACAAACAGAACAGACAAATGGAGACACACAGACACACATATACACTTACAGACACACAGAAACATACAGACATACACAAATACACATAGACAAACACAGAGACACTCAAAACAGACATACAGACACACAGACACATACAAACAAACACACAACACACAGACGCACAAACAGACAACAGACCCACATAGAGCATACAGACACATAGACACATAGACACATACAGACACAAACATATACAAAAAAGACACACAGATAAACACACGGACACAAACACAATCAGACAAACGTAGACAAACAGACACATGCTAACACACAAAAGCACACCTAAACACACACACACATACCCACATACCCACAAACAATTTAATTTATGCCGCAACATGCTTTGATTATGGCTGGCGACAATTTGTGCCGTCAACTCCGGGCACAAATTGTCGCCGGCGACAAATTGTGCCGGTGGCGACAATCTGTGCCGTCAGGTTTTTTACAAATCTTCACAAATTGTCGCCGGCGACAATTTGTGACGCGGCGACAATTTGTGCCGCAAAATACGCGAACGTGCACCCAAATTTCCGAACACGTTAGATACATGTTCACTCTACACGCTGATGTGTGACAGTTCCTTTATCCTTTGACGCTATTTGTGCGTTGAGCATTCGTTATGGCAATGGATGGGATGGACGTGTTTTGAACGAACTGTGGACGATTAAGAAACGAACAACCTACGTGTGGAACGTTCAAACAGCGAATACTCAGCAAATACATAGCGCACTGGTAAGCACGTTACCACAAGCCCAAAATGTCCGACAAAAATTGGCCGACAATCCTTGGGCGCACATCTGACGAATACAACTATGTCAAACGTATTACTAACGACTGACAACGTACGCTAAATTTCCAAACACACTAAGCACACGTTGGCTCTAAACGCTCATATGTGACAGAGCCTTAAAGCACTTAATGATCCTGGTGAACTGTAATTTTTTTTTTCAGGGCTTCATTTTTAGACCCTATCAAAGACACCTCTAGCATGGGGAATCATGTAGCTTACATTTTTTTTTTATAATGGAAAAATTGTTATAGAGTGCCTTTAAAGTAATGGGCTAACATTGTGGAGCTTCAAGTTAAAAAAATGTCAAACTGTGATATGTGAGTTACATAGTAGTGTTCAAATGGCCAGATAAACACCCTAGAATACCAAAGTTTGGAAAGTTATGCAGCCCCTGGCATGGTATGCATGAATAAGCAATTACTACTTCACCCGACTATTTTTTAGTCAGATCTACACACAGTAAGTCTATGGGAGGAAATGGTCAGGTGAATCTGGTCAACTTGAGTGCTTGTAGATTTTCATTCGTTTAAAACACTAAATCAATACTTTGAAGGGAAATTTTTCAAGGGCTTCATTTTTAGACCTTACCAAAGACACTTAGAACATGGAAGATTATGTAGCTCACAATTTTTTTTTAAATGTGGTCAATGTAAACCTGTGGCTTTAATATAATGGTGGGGAAATTGTGCTTTACATGTAACTTAAAAATATATACATGCTTTGTATAGTCTTGATGATGAGGGTATACTTTAGTACTCATCCATCAAACAGGATTAAAAGAGCAATATCAACATGACATTCACATACTACTATTACTACTACTACTACTACTACTACTACTACTACTACTACTACTACCATGACTACGACTACTACTACTACTACTGCTGCTGCTACTGCTGCTGCTACTACTACTACTACTACTGCTACTGCTACTACTACTGCTGTTATTAATTTGTTGCCGCTACTTCTACTTTTACTCTTCTTGTACTACCACTTCTACTTTTGCTTTTACCTCAACTGCTACGAATTACTATTTGCTCATTGTGGAAATAATAAAATATATTGTTGGCATTATAGTGATAGTAATGATAATAATGACAAGGTTTAAATCATGCACTTACTCAAGTTTTTTTAAGAAAATACTGACTAGATGCATATTTTTGGTTAATGTTTTTAAAAGGAAGTTTCTATTCACGACATAAATAAAGTGCCAACCTCTCACGGAAGATTTTAACGCGTAGGATCCGTGGCATTATTGCGTGCGTAATAATACGGGGGTGGAGTTAAAACACTTGAAATGTCAAACCGCTGGTCGCTATTTCAGTTCGGACACTTTGAAATACCGTATCCGTGCCGTATCTAGACCAATACAACAGCAATACGTGTTTCTTAGCTCATATTACAAGCGGAGCTATCCAAACCGTCAAGGAAGAAAAACCTCCGGTGTGTCCTGTCTGTTAAAGAATCTCAATCTTCAAAATTTCAACTGTTAATACACATCGAATGGCCAAATACACCGCCCTCCGATCACCGCAATAATGGTTCAATTGCTTGCACGGTTTTACAAACGGTCTACAATAGTAAGTTTTCCTTTCTCTTTTCAAAGTATTCTATTACACAAATTCATTACCTTATAAATTACAATTTCATGGTTAATTATAGATCTCTTGGTAAAATTAACACTGCATTTCAACAGGCACAAAGAAACTCTCTTTGAGCACTAACAATGTTTTCAAAGCAAAGCAATAGACTTGTACTATTAATTCAAATTGAAACTTTTGTAAAAAAAGTCTCTAGTCAAACTGTAAACATGGGCATTTTTAGGTTGTCGATGGACTATTTTCTAATTGTTGTTGATTATTGTTTGTGCATATTTCCCTTTGTGTTTCTTTGCTAAGGTGCTGCCTATTTGGTTGCTTTTCAAGTATTTTTTTGCCGTTGTTTATCTTTATGTGTTCATTTGAATTAAAACATTATACCCAAAAATGAACGTTTGGGTGGAGGTATTCTTAGCAGAGGGCATTGCTTATAAATTACTTCACTTGCTTCACAATATTTGTGGAGGTTATATAAATGAGTTGAAGTAAATGTATCTTACATTATTTATCTAATCTTGACAAATCTTTACATTTTTTCCTTGCGCAGATTGACCAGTAAAATTCTATAGAAATGAGGGGATTTCTGAAAAGGGCATCTGAACACTTTACTTTGCAAGTCGTTTATCTAGAATGCAGTAAATAACTAACTGTCAAATTATAAAAAAAAATATCGGAGGTGCTGTCGTAAGACACGGAAAATACTATATGCAGATATACTTCGTTTGTTTCGTTTTATTATTATGATTATGATTATTATGATTATTATTATTATTATTATTATTTATTTTATTATTATTATTATTATTATTATTATTATTATTATTATTATTATTATTATTATTTTCATTTTTTATTACGAATATTGCGCAGTGAAAGTATATCGCCTTATATACAGCGTGCCCAAAAGAATGCTACAAATGCGATCGTTAATTTTCTTCAAAATCACTCACAAAATGTCAATTGGTGATAATTCATGGGTTAGAACATTCTTTACCCAACAAACTGATACTATTATCATTCATTTTGATTGTGGTGTTTGGATCTGAGGCTATTTGTGAGGCAATGTCGTTTCCGCAAAATTTTCCATTTTTTACACTCCAGTGACTCATCAGAATACCGAAATATTTCTCGCGTCTCGGCATGCCATACCAGCACAAACCGCAGACGACAATGGAGATGTAGCTCGCATCGTCTTCCTTATGAAAGCGAGGGCATTTCAGCCCTTTGTCATCGCGGTTTGTCCGGAAATTGCATTGCCTCCGAAAAATGGCCCTAAAATCAAAACGCCATTACTCAAAATCCATAATCTTGGTATCATTTTATTGGAAAAAAGAATGTTCTAACTAACGAAATAAAAATAATGACATCTTGCCGATATATCGTGAAGAAATTAGCGATCATACTCGTAGCATTCTTTTTGGGCCACCCTGTATATATATATATATATATATATATTATATAATATATATATATATATATATTATATATATATATATATATATATTATATATATATATATATATATATATATATATCAGTGGCCATGGTGTGACAAAGATGGAAAAAAATGGGAAAAAAATGAAATCTGTTTCTGAATCAGACGTGTAAAAAAACACGTCTGATCATGGCCAGACGGATTTTAATACTGACTGTTCAAAACCTTGACGCGCAAAAATAATATGCGCATAACAAAGTAACGCACGGCATGATGCGTATATATATATATATATAATATAATATTCTGTGAGATCCGGGAATCCCTGAATAGTGCTCAATATCTATATGATAGACGCAATATATTTGAAGTAGGATGAATTTAATATCCGCGATGTGGCTACTGCCAGTTTTCATGCTTTTAATCAGCAATCATCAGGCCACTGACTATGAAATAGATATATATAACACTGACTGTTCAAGAACCTTGACGCGCAAAAATAATATGTATATGTATATGTATATATATATATATATATATATATATATATATATATATATAACGACGCAATCATGCGTAGGCGTCGGTGGGGGATCGAACCCACGACCTCCTGATTACTAGACAGGCGTCATTACCACTTGACCACCAAGAGTGCTCGAATAGGCCATAGTGTTAAATTATAGATTCTAATCCACCCATGATGAAGAATTGTGTGAATGATTCTATAGTCCATCCACAAACATGCGAATGAACTATAGGTGGCGTCCGAATATTATTGATTTGAGTTCAGGACGCGAATAAATAAACACTAAACTAAGTGCTTTATTTATTTATCTGTTTATTTATTTATTTATTTAATTTATTTACTTTTTATTTTGATAAACACTAAACTAAGTGCTTTATTAAGCCGCTGTGAAAAAAAAAACTATCACAGCACTATCATTAGCATGTTTTGGAATGGATTATAGAATTATTTACACAATTCTTCATCATGGGTGGATTAGAATCTATTAATTAACGCTATGGTCTTCGAGACTGGTCGTGGTCAAGTGGTAATGACGCCTGTCTAGTAATCAGGAGGTCGTGGTTCGATCCCCCACCCGAGCCTGTGCTATGATTAGTTTTTTTTCACAGCGGCTCAATAAAGCACTTAGTTTAGTGTTTATCAAAATAAATTAATAAATAAATAAATAAATAAATAAATAAATAAATAAAATAAATAAATAAAGCACTATAGTTCATTCGCATGTTTGTGGATGGATATATAATATATGAGAAAAGTATGAAAATCCGTAGTGCAGTTGTAATAGATAAATATAATACAAAGAAGACGAGAAAATAAGAAGCCAGATATGTACTAGCAAAAATAGTTGACTACAGCGCTTTCATTTAATTTCTTCAGGTGAAGTGATACATTACTGGCAATTGCCAGTTTATATATAGCTTAGTACATATACAAGTATAATAAGATTCAAATACATCAGTGAATAACAAAACAGTTAACATGTCAGTACAAATGATTTACTGTGCACGATAAGATCCAGATACTTCGAAAAGAAAACCACTCGAGAGAAAAAAGTGTAAATTGCTTTCTTATTACCACCAAATCAAGGTCGGAAATGGTTAGTCTTTATTCACGCCATAAATCGGTGCATGACATGTGCACCCGTGGCGGTGTGTGTTTTCGCTGCGTGATCATTTCATAACTAGTATTCATGTATTAGAAGAAACCTTTTCTGAAATCTGTCTATGGATGCAAGGTGTGATAGAGATGTTTGGTGAGTAGAGCCATCCCTGGGTTGCGCAGTCCTACATTGCCCTGAAGGTTCTCGTTATCATGACCATGACGTTTATGAACATGTTATGCAACGATATATGTATGAGTCATGAATTGTTAAATGTATGAATTTGCCAATCTGTTTTAATAGGCGTTTTAACTCCCCGAACGGGTCTTATTTGAATGGACTTTCTTACGTTTGAGGCATTGATTATCAAGCGGAAACTGCGTATTATTACTATTCGCTCTAATTTTTTATTTGGCCAGCAACAGAACCTTGCATTCACTTGGCATGAAACTTCTAGAATTTAGTGCGGAATAATTGTAAACCAACAATGGGACGCAAGAATTGATAGAAATGTGTAAAGGATTGGATTTGAAAATTCGCTGAACGCGTAGATTCCGTTGTAAGATAAAAGAAAAGGAAATTCAACATGCCTCCAAGAAATAATGGATTAGGTTATTAGATTATGTTTATTTTGGTCTCCAATGCTGATGCCCTTATTATCATGTGCATGTCAACATCTGTAAGCTTGACCCCTTGTTTATGCTGATGTACATAATTTGATGCGAAAGTGGTTTTAGAGTTTCACCATGGACATGGGTATCCTCTCCTTACAATACAAAGTAAAAGTCCGTGTGCAGCCGAAACTGCTGAAGTTATCATTCATCTGAAAACTACATGTACTCTACCCATCTAAAATACATGGGACAGTAGTCAGCAGAGTAATATAGAAACCAGGTTTTTTCATAAGTAGCAAGTTGCAGAGATTAATCCAATAAATTGAAGAAATGGACGGCTGATGACAATGTGGTGGCAAAATGATATTGATAGGCATATCGTGAAAATCTGTGTAGTATTTTATAGATTCAGCCAACGCAATGTAGGGATTTACAAAATAATCCAGCGAAATCGTTGTTTTAGAAAGAAAAATAAGCTAATGTACAAGCCTTCAAATAATAACCGTACCGCCGTGGTTTTCAGGGAATGTGAAATAAAACGATTGAGTATACTTCGTTGAAGAATAGACTTAGTAATTAAAGACAGTAGAAGCTAGAACTACTTTATGTTGTGGAGCTAAAAAATACAAAGTGTTTTCATCAGGAGAATGCCGTAGAAGTTAGTTATACGAGATCTTCATGAGCAAATAAGAAGTTAAAAGGCCCAAGAAATCCAAAAGAATATTGGGAATTGTTAACAAAGGTCGGAAAAGGCCCAACGGAAAATTGGAAATGCTGCCTCTAGGGCTTTATGAATCACTTTTAAAATAAGGGCGGTCAGCGGTGTGATGCTTCGGGAGAATCCTGTCCACAAATGAAGATTTTGACCAAGCGAAAGTACGTCATTCTTTGAATTGAGGAGTATCATAGATTGTTCACGAGTGGAAAGAAATAATGCGATATTGAAAAATTGAAAAAATAATAAAGCACATGGGGTAGATAATATAATCAATAATTTTAAAGAATTTGTCCACCTTGTGTGTATAGTCTTGTGGTTTAAATTGTTTAATTTGGTATTGAATACCGCATTGCTCCCCACCCCAGACCTAAGCGTCGTGTTGTATTATTGTTCCACTCTACAAATAATTAAAGGAATCAATGGTACGATCCAAGACAATTATCGTTAGATATTCCCTCTTAAGTCTGTCTGGGTAAAAGCTATTTACACGCTCTGCAATTTGAGCTCTCAGGCTCACTGCTTAATCTGAGGGAGTGCAGGAATTTTACGGGGATGAACAGGCTGGTTTTCGTGCAGGTTGTGCTACCTGATGGATCATGTTTTTGTATTGGCATTGTTTAAATCGATTTGTACCTGTCCAAAAAGGAGAAGATTGTTTATGCTGCTTTTGGTTGATTAATAAAAAGCGTTCGATCTAGTCGACAGATCACTCTTTATTTCCTAAACTCATATCTAATGATTATAAATGCGTAAAATAATGAGAGTTATTCTATAAACTCTATGATAATGCAAAGTCATGTTCAAAGTTAGATAATGACGGCCAGAGTGTTTTAATTGCAATATGCGGTGTCCGTGCAGGGTGACAATTTATCGCCCGCTCTTGTTTGCTATTTACTGTATAAATGATTTTGAATATTATCTGTGAGCCGGAAATATAAGGGTTAAGTTACGTGGCCGGCATTCAGAATTAGAATATGCTTTAAGTGTGATTGACGTAAGAGATTTATTTGAGAATTGTCTTTGTTTTATTGTTATGCTGATGACACAATCGTTTATGGCAGAGAGTCCCACCCGAAATACCAAAAATCTTTGATGCGCTTACGCAAGTTATTGTATATTTATGGCACCTACTGTTTAATACAAGGCAAAACAAAAGTGGTTGTCTTTAAGAGGAAAACTAAGAATAAACCCCTTTTAAGTTCGAGCGATGAAATGAACTGGCCATTGTATATGACTATGTGTATCTTGCGTGTACACTTTTAATTATAACGGCAACTTATAAAAAGCCCGTATTTAGAGAGCACGGTGAGTCAAGCAAGGCGAAGCAAATGTTTTAGTTTCTTGGGTAAGCGTCAAGAGTGAAGTCTACACTTGATATAGCCTGTGATACTTATTTGACAAGTTGATACTCCAATCGCGTCTATATGCAGCGAGTGTGCGGGATTTGAGAGATAATATTGCACAATAAGGTGTTTTTCCAGGAAGTTTTACGGAATATACTGGAAGTTCACCAAATCCACTGCAGGTATGTACTTGTTTAGGGGAAACCGCGGAGATATAAACTATTCAAGGCTTAGTGGACGTAAGAATGTTAATTTCTTGGTGCAGAATTTGATGGAACAGCGACAAGCTGTTTGTATGCTATCATAATTGATTAAAGTATTACTGACGACATAACACACGCGTTTCGATGGTAAATGGATTACCAAAATTAGTAAGGCATTTTAGATAGACTCGCGGGCTGGAAATGTTATGGTTACAACAAGAGCCATTTAAACGTCACATGGCTCAAAATTGCTTTTAGAATTACGCCTTAAAGATATAGACCAAACCAAACCTGGCCACAATGAAATCTTTCGAAAAGCAATAGTCAATGATGTAATTACCCAGCGATTCCAAAGCGATGGCCTATACCTAGAACCATATCTAATACAGAAATTCAAACGAAAAAGGACCGGATAAATTTGTGTTATAATTTAGATGTGGCATCAATCATTAGCCTTGGCTGTTAGAGGGTCGTTATCGAAAGGCATCCTAGATTAATAGATTATGTAATCTTTGTAATTTGTAAATAAGATCGGTGATGAATTTCCACTCACCTTTTTGAGTGCTGTATTTTTTCAAAGGAAGATAGGAAAAAATATTATCCCAATTACTTATAGAAACCGTCCAAATACAACTAAAAATGTGTACCCCTATTAATTCTCAAAAGGTAAAAAAACACTAGTCAAACTTTACCGACCTGTTCGTTTGTAATATTATGTCAAAGTTTCGTAGACCATACGTTAAATCTGGCGTAGATTCATGTATATATCTTCATGTTATTAGTTCTCATGTGCACATTGTTATTATGAAAATCATCGCATTATATAGTATTCACTTGTGGCCTTTCTATTTGCCATCTTATTAAATATGTTTATTTTCTATGTTTTTTGTACCATGTATTATATATATTTTTCTCACTATCTCCGAAAGGGTCGACTAGAAGATAAAGTTCAGTTTCAGTTTAAGTCTTCAAGTTCAAGTTTCCAAGGTTTAGCTTAATCCTTGGGGTATCGACATCGCCTGAAACCGAATTTTTGTGCTTAGATGTCTTAGATTATTTTATTCTAAATATCTTGAATTCAGACTTTGGTATTGTAAATTCCGGATGAACTTGTTTCCCCCTTTAATAGTCGTTTCATCTTCGCCATTTCTATGCATTTTGTAAAATGTGTATTATAGAAGTTGGGCCCTCGTGGTGTTAGCTCAGCTATAATGAAATAATAATCATGTACAATTTTTATAGCAACCATATGTATAATCTCATGTGGCGGACCGCAGGCAGGAGCCCAACTTTATAATAACACCATTTTACAAAATGAGAGATGGCGATAGAATGAAACGACTACTAAAGGAGAAACAATTCATCGAAATTTACAAACCAAGTCTGAATTCAAATGTTTAGAAATAAAATAATTTAAGACCATCTCAAGACAAAATTCGGTTTCAGGCATGTCGATACTCCCAAGCAATTAAGCTGACCGCACGGGTGCACATGTCATGCACCGATTTATGGCTTGAATAAACACTAACCATTCCGACCATGATTTGGTGGTAATAAGAAAGCAATTTACACTTTTTTCTCTCGAGTGGTTTTCTTTTCGAAGTATCTGGATCTTATCGTGCACAGTAATCATTTGTTGACATGTTAACTGTTTTGTTATTCACTGATGTATTGAATTTTATTATACTTGCATATGTACTAAGCTATATATAGACTGGCAATTGCCAGTAATGTAATCACTTCACCTGAAGAAATTAAATGAAAGCGCTTGTGAAGTATATTTGCTAGTACATCTCTGGCTTCTTATTTTCTCGTCTTCTTTGTATTTATTTATCTATTACAACTGCACTACGGATTTTCATACTTTTCTCATATATATATATATATAACAAATACAGATTGAATAGGAGGACGTATAAAGTAAAATAAAATTGAGATAAAGTTCACTCCGAGAATAATCACACGGTAGACATTTTCAGGTTGATTTCCACAAGCGCTTTCTGATTTATTTCTTCAGGTGGAATGATCTAACCTGTTCATGCGTTTATATACATACACACAAGAAAGTATTTAATTTACTGTGTATAAGACGAGGTTTTCAATGAAAAGACGGTTACGTAAAGAGATTAAAGCGGGAGGTAAGTGAATAGGCGGAAGAGTAAAAAGGGTTGTACCATAATAGTGTCGCGTACGTTGGGGTGGGGGATTAGACAGAGGAGGATACGGAACGGGAGGGGATAATAGTCCTACTTTCTATAGGTTATTGTTAAACAGTATACATGTACTAGTGGAGCAGATTAGCCC
>JZLH01S0131926.1:1546-33850 GCA_001188425.1 Eucidaris tribuloides
ACAGTGAAAAATATTCCCGGAGGAGCCCAGTGGTCCGCCGCCAGTACGCCTTTATACATGCAGGGTCCTACCGATCCCCGGCGGGCTACCGGCCGATTTCTTAAAAATCGTCCGATGGCCGGTGGGAGACCGCAAAATCGCTCGATGACCGGTGGGAGACCGTCTGGGAATCGGTTAGTCATCAGTCGGTTCATTCCCGGTCGCCGCGCGGAGAAGCTCCCTCGATTTTGCCCAGCTGTGACTTAAATCGATCGGTGACCGACAGGAAATCGACAGGGCGCCGCCCGAGCATCGCTACTGCTTTTCAGCCCGCTCAACATGCTCCAAGAATCGCTGGGCGATGCCTAAATTCCAGCGGCGACCGAGCGGGCTATAAATCGGGCGATCGCCGCTTTTATTTGTGACCGTAGCCTCATTGTTAGGTGAAAGTAAAATACAATGTGCTTACCATAGATTTATGATTTCACGTATTTTGGACACTCCCTTATTTTTTTATTATAACTGTGAAGCGCATTTGTTATAAAATGGGTATCAGTTTCAACATATCCAAATAAAATGAAATGATTTATTATATGTTTGAAGATTGAAGAATATGTAAAATTTTCTGATTTTCTTTTTACATTGTTTTTGCACTACAGAGCGTGAAATATTCTTATTATAGTATTGCATAAATTGATAAAAGAAACATACATCATCAGATTACGTTTTGATTGAAGTAGCTATTTTTTCGAGGTAATGTAACTTGAGCCAAACCTTTTTGAAGGACATTGCTGATCAGGAAAACATGGGATAAATGGAAATTTTTAGCTGTAAATTGGCTTTTTGGTCTATTCTGGCGCTAATTACAATTCTGAATTTTTGGAAGTGTAGCAAAACCTTTTTGAAGGGGATTTATTATTAAAAGATGAAATAAATATATATATATTCCGCGAGAGAGCGAAGCGAGCGAGCGGTTTGGGAAAATTTGAATTTTTAGGTTGTAAAATTCGCTTTGTGGTCTATTCTGGGGCTGATTACAACTCTGAAGTACCCCATCTGCCCGATAGTGCATCTAAATATACTTCATAAATTATGCAGTCATGATGCACATTGGAGAATACGCAAAGTTTTGTTACAGAAAATGGGGCATTCTGCTCATTAATAAGTGATTTTCTTTGCTGAATAATAATAATAATAATAATAATGATAATAATAATAATAATAATAATAATAATAATAATGATAATAATAATAATAATAGTAATAATAATAATAATACTAATAATAAACATAAATTTATATAGAGCAGCTACTATCTGTATTATATTCAGCTGCGCTGGTTCTGAACTCCTGTTTACTTAATTCTACGCAAAATACATGTATATTATATTAAAGACGCTATATAACACTGTGGAAGACCCATTTAAAAAATTGTTGAACTTTGCAATCTGACAGTGTTTGAATGGACAAATAAACACCCTAGAATACAAAAGTTTGGACAGTGCAGATACAAATTGGCACATGAATTTCCTATCGGGCGATAGGAAATTCTGCAACACAGCAGTCTATGGGGGAAAGCTGGAATGGTCTCTCAATATTTCTCACTTTTTTAAAGCACTAAATGATCGTTTTAAACTGCAATTTTTTCAGGGCTTCATTTTTAGACCTTATCAAAGACACTACAAGCAGTGGGAATCATGTAGCTCACATTTTTTTAAATGGAAACATTGTTATACAGTGCCTTTAACAGAACAGATATGATTTTAACTTACATTTGAATATATTTAAGGAGGGTGAGCTACGAATTTCAATAGGCAAGCTATTCCAAAATTCTGGGGCGGCAATGGCAAATGCACGGTCCCCGAGAGTGATTTTGTTTTGCCATGGGGAATTTGAAATAACAATGTATCTGTGGAACTGCGCAGGCTATGACTGTGTGACTGGACTTTGCGTTTAAGCAGTTCTGTTATGTAACGAGGAGTATGGCCACATAAAGATTTTTACACAATTAACAGAATTTTGAAGGAGATTCTTTGACTTATTGGCAACCAATGGAGTTCTCTAAGAAGAGGTGCAGTTGAAGTAAATTTCGATTGACAGTATATAAGTCTTGCACATGCATTTTGGACTTTCTGTAGCCTAGAAATAAGAGAGTCCGGCATTCCGAATAACAATCCATTACAATAATCTAGCTTACTTGTAATGAGAGCGTGAACAACCAGTTTAATACTTTCCCGAACAAAATATTTGCGGATACGTTTGAGATTATATAGAAGATTATGTTGATTTGCATATATTTGTAACGTGTGTTTCCATATTTAAATTTATATCAAAGTATACTCCTAAATTTCTTGCAGTATCCGATGGTTCTACATCACAGAGTATTATTCTTACACCCTCAATGTGAATTTTTGACATTTGTTGTGAAGTACCGATGAACAAAAATTCACTCTTATTATCATTCAATTTAAGCTTATTATCAAGCATCCAAGTACGAATAAAATTGATACATTTTTCCAATAAAGAGACACTTGCATTTGTGAACTACGGGCTGGTCTAAAGGATAAATATATAATTGTGTGTCATCTGCACAACAGTGACAGGAAACTTCAGGAAAATTGTCGTGAATACTCTTAATTAAACTACTTGTCATGCTTGTGTACAATGTAAATAACAAAGGGCCGAGTCAAGAGCCTTGGGGCACACCAAAAGGCACTTGAAAATAGTCGGAAACAGTGTCATCAACAATAACTTGTTGATGTCTGTCCGAAAGGTATGACTCGATCCAACGCAGAGCAACAGTATCTATACCAAAAGATGTCTTCAATATTTCAAGTAATCTTGAATGCTCAATAGTGTCAAATGCACTACTCACTGCAAATAGTAATAGAAGAGTGATTTTCTGTTGTCCATTGCCATCAGAATATCATTCTTGATCCTGAGCTGTTTCTGTACTGTGAAATTGTCTGTATACAGACTGATTGGATGGAAGGAGCGAATTACTATTGAGAAACTGCAGAATTTGTTGAGTGGCCGCACCTTCTACTAATTTTGAAATGTATAGTAAGTTACTCACAGGTCTTAGATTACTAAATTCAACGGCAAAACCTGGCTTTATCAACAATGGTGAAACAAGGGCGACTTTCCATTCTTTGGGAAAATGGCCAATAGACAAGGAAGTATTGATGATAGATGTAAACACAGGTAGTAGAAATCAATATACTGCAGAAGAATTTTTGTAGGAATCGGATCAGCAAAGCAAGACTTCTTACTAAGTTTCATAACAAGTTGTCCTGTCTCGTGTTCCGGCAAAAGAAGAGAAGAAAAGGCAACCGTGGGATAGTTCTCTCACGAAAGACACATTTTATCTCTTGAAAAGCACATCAAATGTTATTACGATAAGGGATGGAAAGGGGCTAATTTTTGCCACCCCGAGGGCACTAAGGTGAGAGGCCAAATGCAGCTTTGCAAAAATACATTGAATATAAAAACAATAAGAAAAGTAAAAGAAAATCACCGTCAGTGGAGAAAGTGCGTATATCAAAGAAGGCACATTTAACTTGTCATTAAATGTCAGTATTTGTCATTAAGTGAAATGGGTGGAGGGGCAGTGGGGCAAACAGTAGGAGGGCCTAATTTTACTACTTCATGAGGGCATTAAGATGAGATGCCAAATGCCCTTTTTGCGCACAAAATGTCCAGTGAACATAATCTACGTACCCAATTATGTCTTCTTTGTACTGCATGCATGCCCCGCCAGGGGCAAAAAAGAAAGAAAATGAATGAAAAAAAGAAAGTATAACATAATATATAATAGATCACAAAAGAGAATCACGTTCAGGAACGAAAATGCGTAGATTAAACAAAGTGCGCCTTTACAAAGGGCACATTTCATTTTGAAAAAAAAAAACATTTTTCCTATCGGAAATTTTTGGGGGGCAAGTGCCCCCCTGCCCCCCTTCGGTTCCGCCGCCCCTGAGCTCATGATTATTCAAACGTGAATTTACGTTAACGTCTCCCATCAAAAACACATCTATGCCACCGTTAAATAACTGACTCTGGCGAAGTTATTGGAATAATTCGCGTTGACGAGGGTATAGATACTCTCACCCCATCACATATTTGTTTTATATCCGTCATCGATTATAATAACAACGAAGTAGTCACAAATACGAAATTATTTTTTCGTTGTGCTGGGACTCTAAGATCCCAAACTTGAACTGAATTTGAAACATAACGTTTCCGATAAATGCAGTCACGACAAGACCAAGGTTGAACATTTTTTTTCACACACAAATCTATATAGTAATCACCGTTGATACACTGTAAAAACTACGGTGTCAAAAGCAACACTAGTCGGTGTTGTGAGAGGACCGCACCCTCACGTATTAAAAATACACCATGGAGTTTGAATATAACACCAAATAGTGTTGATATAATAAACAAAATAGGAGTAATAACACCCATTGGTGTTGAACTAACACCAACGGGTGTTGAACTAACACCACGAATTTAACAATGGTGTAAAATGCTTGGTGCAGTCCTCTGACAACACCGAGTGATGTAATTTTAACACCACTGTTTTTGAAGTGTAGATATTCGACTGTTCCCGAATCGTCATAAAGGTGACGACTCCACAGATCACTTTCAAAATATTATCAATCACATGATGCACAATTGAACATCCAGGTATCAATTCAGAAACACGTACAATGACGGATACAATTGCACAATATAACGGAATCGTCACGTCACGATCTGACGACTCTGAGATTGGCACTGCTCAAGTAATGGTGAAACTATTCTATGTCACGTGAGCAATGCTTGGCCAATTATGTATAAGAATATTTTTTTTGATCAAGGATATAATCACAAATATTCTATCCAAAGTCATGTATTTTTATTTCCGCTGACAACACAACACAATGCACTTATAAATACGGCATCCAGATTGGAATACTTGTAACAAATAAACGGGGAGCTTTCAGACTGAGAGGTAAAGAGACTCCTTAAATCATAGAAAACAGCGACAGCATTCTGCAAACCCAAATCTGTTCAACAAATATGGGTGCCACCGTAATGCTCATGTTGTTATTATCGTCATTATTCATTCTTACATCGATTCCCAACGTGTTGAGTGAGTATATCAACAATATAACTGCTGATCCCGCAGAATCTGTCAGTTTATCATGCATGATTCCGAATGACAGTGTATCAGTGGATTGGAAGTTACATAGTGATTTTAGTGTTGAGATAATTAATCTTGGTTCTTGTAATCTGCAGCACGGTATGATATGTGACGCAGTTGATATTGCCGGATATTCCTTGACTGTACAAGCTGTCAATTTATCTTACAAGACTATACTTCAGTTTAAAGCGACGGTTCTAACCGAAGGCAGATACGAATGTGTTAATACATTGACACCAAATAATCCACAGAGATTCATCGTTATATTAAATACTTTATCCGAGTTTAGACCTTCTTGCCATCTGTCTTTTCCTCCTACCAATCATTCGATGATAGAAACTGTGGTAGAGATGACATGTATTTTACATGGAGTGGAAAATCACGATCGGATGACGAGAAACAATCAGTTACAACTTGCACGAAATGACACATTGATAAAACCAAATATATCTCTTCCTGACCGTATAATTGTCCGTCAGACATTGAATGATAAGGACGAACTATCACAATTCACGTGCACGTCTTCAAACTTGACTCAATCATGCGATTTTGATTTTGAGAAACGGAATTCTATGTGTTATCACATTGGTATAAATCCATTCATAAATCGGGTTATGGAAGGGGAAAATGCCACGTTTACGTGCGTTGTTGATCTTGAGTTTGAGTGGAAATTACCTCAAACTATGAATCCTAAACGAGTTTCAGGAACGCATACCCGAAGGCTCGGAATCTCAAATGTCTCTCTGGCAGATGACATGCTTAGTGTAAAATGCAGGGTGACACACAGTGAATGTCCTGGAACTATCGAAGCTTCTGCCTTACTGAGGGTTGAAAGACCTCTTAGATCAACCTCTCGAGTGTATTCCAAGATTGCCCACGAAACAGCAACATGGAAATTTGTCACTGACATGAACATCAGCACTAACAGTCAGACATTCACAGAAGAGGACATAACGATTGCCCCGACTAACAAAGTAATACCAATTCGTTCTCCAGTAGTAACTGTATTTTACTATATTGGTATCGTGTCCGCAGGAACAATCATTCTGTCATTGCTAGTTTTGGCAACGTGTCATTTGACAAGAAAAATAAGAAACCATGGATCGTGTTTTAACTCCGACAATGCTGACGTAACTACGTTACAAAATGTTACTGTTTCCAAAACTTCTAACTTATCACGTCATCAATCGGAGTCTCTTACAACGTCGACTGTAACTCATACCCAATTCTCAGGAAACCTGAATAGCGTGAATGACATTGCATTGTCGTCGTCATCATCGTCGTCGTCGTCATTATATGCATCACCGTGTGTTGGAAACATGGATCGGTCAGTGAAAAGTGCACCAGAAGGTCAACTAGTGGACGAAATACGTCTTTATCAAAACATCCCCTCAGGGCGTGTGTTCCATTCGATTATTTACGAGAAGATGAGGAAAAGTAAGGAGCCTGGTAACCTTCGACCTTTGAACTCCGAAATGTAATCAGTTCATCTGAGCCTCGTGCTGAATACTTACCCCAAGTCTTATTAAAATCCGAAAAGCGATTCTTCAGTTATCATGTCTGAGCCCAAATCAGATATGTATGAGGCCTCCTGACCTCTGACCTTTCAACTCCAAAATCTTATCAGTTCTTTGATGCCTTTTAATGTCTTCACCGAAGTTACATCAAAACATCCCCTCAGGGCGTGTGTTCCATTCAATTATTTACGAGAAGATGAGGAAGGAGTAGAAGAGCTGTCATTTTATTTTTTGAGAACAAAACAATGAGGTTCGACAAGAAGTGACATTAAATGAATGAGTAGGGCTTGAAAATGCGGTCCCCAGGCCACCTAATTAGCCATTAATAAGGTTATTCATCTCTGTTTCTATTTTAACACTTGTTGTATGCCGCTCGCTCAGATCGCTTTATTTTCTCGTGACTTGCTTGATTTAATTGATTTACTTTTTAAAATAAGTTTTCCACTTCACATATTTATTTTCTTTAAGAAAGTCAGTTCTACATTTTGTACTTTTTAACTTATGATCCTATATTGTAATACCCGATACACATACAGATGTCAAAATAAGCATGGAAGGTACAACATGATATGTACCGAATTGATGGGACTTGTATTAGTTTTCAAATGCCGTTTGTTCTTTTAAATTTGCTAGTTCAAATCCCAAGATAATGTGTTAAGTAATAACGACAGGGTAAAATCAAAATAGTGCCACTTTTACTACAGTGAGTGATGCATTAGGCCTTCTTCCCTCGTTAAAATGGTACAATGCGATTTTACAATTTCTGTGTTAATTAAACATAATTATCTCGAGATTAAAGTAAGCAAATTGGACAAAACAAACTTCTTTTCGAAGCTTAGATTATGCTCTTTCTATTGATGTAAGCGTCAGTCACAATAATATTGTCTAATTGCCAAAGGTGGTAATTTGAATTGCACAGTTTTTATTGAGACACGAGTTCATACACCTATTAGCAGGGCATATTTACAACTACACGTTCACATCGTTTTATTATTTCACAAACGTACTTGTATACAAAGAATATTTCCAGTAACATTGCTAATAATACAGCTTTTCCGTTTCCAATTTTTATTTCGTCACCTTTATTATATCTTAGTTTAAATGTTCATTCATAATTATTATTTTAAGAATTGAGTTTTTATACATTTTACTGTAATTGGAGGTGGTTACTACCAAGACAGTGATAAGAACCATACACTAAATAGAATCAAATCAAATCAAATTAAGTTTATTTACTTATTGCCTTCATGATTACTCAATCGGAATTTTTAATTGTCATTATATAATAGTGTAAATGAAATAAAAATTACCGCTTGATTTGCTTGTAATCTCACACTTTCCTTGAATGCAAATAGGAATGATAGTGATGATGATGATGATGATAATAATAATAATAATAATAACAGAGGCGTCGATACGTTTCAGGAATACAAAGCATGGGGGGGGGGGGGGAGAGCATTGTGCGTGAACAATGCTCTGCCCCCTCCCCCCAATGCTTTGTATTCCTGAAACGTATCGACGCCCCTGAATAATAATAATAATAATAATAATAATAATAATAATAATAATAATGATGATATATATAATTGTTATAATAAAAGTAATATAATAACAATAATAATGATAATAATCATTTTATTCGTCTCGACTTTTTGACATTAACATGTTATCTTTTCCATGACATGCATGTAAGGTGCTTTTACTCATAATCCAGCAATATTGTAACTGTTGTAACAAGTTTTTCTGGCCTTTTGGGGGTTAATTATGTGAGTTTGTTTCTACATGTATTTACCAAGCTCTTTATTTCTGAACAATGTAAATTTTGAATTGAGACATTGGTTTTAGAAAATCAAATGCAAATACGCCGGCCAAACTAAAGATAAGTCAAGCTAAATGCAACTATAAATTACCAAACATGCCAAATAAGTAGGTAAGAATTGTTTTAATAACGTTAATACTCTAACACGTTATAATGTGTGCGTTTTGTCTTATTGTTAAGTGAAAGTAAAACACAATGTGCTTACCATTAATCATACCGTATTATGAGTTCACGTACTTAGGACACTCGTTTAGTCTTTTCTTTATCATAACTGTGAGGTGTATTGTTTATAAAACGAGTATCAGTTTCAACATATGCAAGTAAAATGAAATAGTTTATTATATGTTTGAAGATTGAAGAATATGTAAGATATGCCCACGCACAACAAGATACGCCCAAGCACAACAATCTACTCCATAAGTATAAACACAATGCGGCAGTAGAAATGCTTCGAAGATGTAGCCATAGTCTAAATGATAATAGGATATATAATTCCTTTCATTCGTCTTCGACGAGTAGTCTACCACGAATTTTATTTCTTGTTCTGGTACCAAACATTGAATTGCATAACAGTAGCTATAATTATAAAAAGTCACAAATGATTTGAAATGAAATAAATAGATAGTCTTTCTCCTTTCTTGTCCAAGGCGGACAGACTCTCTAATGCAGGCGCGCCCACACTGGAACACAAAATGAAACAATTGTCCCCCCCCCCGTTGGGATGGAGTGTTTAATTCAAATTCGCATCGTAATTCGGTTTCAAATTTCATGTTAAACGGTTTTCATGTTTTGGAGAGATTTCCAACAAACAACAAATTTCAATATATTACGTTGAAGAGTCCTCTACAAGACAACTACACTCGGCGAAGAGAGAACGCCTCCCATCATTATAAGAGAGTGGTAAGGAGGAATGGAGGATACTCCTCCTAGTTGAAGATGGTGGCGTTTGCTCCACATCATTATATGCAATGTAAAGAAAACTGACATGACGGTAAATTTTAGGATGTTATCAATAGTAAACCGCCTTCAGAATTGAGAAAGAATGGGACATTATAACTTGAACAGGCCCTGACTAAATATGGGGTGCATCCTCCTTACGGATGCCGTCTTACAATGATAGAAGGCGCTTTCTTCTTCGCTGGCTGTGGTTGTATTTCTAGTGGTATTGTGTGTTTGTTCGAAGTCTTCCCAAATCACCAAAATCATTTCACAGGAAATATGAAACCGAGTAATGATGATGGGGTGAATTAATTAATGTTGTGTTCCAGTTCCTCCACCGTGAGCGCCCCTGCGTTGGATAATCTCTCCGCCTTGAAGAAGAGAGAATGGCCATTCATAGATTTTATTTCAAATAATTTTTCATTTTCCGTTATAGGACATGATTGCAGAAAGACCGCTTCAACTCAAATTTTTGTTTTATATCCGTCATCGATGTTGTTTAATTATTCCTTTGCCTTGCCTTGCCTTGCCTTGCCTTCAGCCTATTTCGCTCCACTGCAAGAGGAAGGCCTATTCACCAATTATTATTTTATTTACTATTTCTTTATAGAAACAAACAGAAAAGAATACATAAAAGTCAGGCCCATTGTCCCAATTCCGGACTAGTGGCAAGCTATAACAAAATACAATACATACAATACAGTAAGTACATATTACAAAATACTATACATAACATAGATACTTACAAACATGCAGAGACACATACCAGTACAATGTAGATATATAGACTTACAACATATAAACATACATAAAGGCACATATTATATTAGCAACAGTTATACAATGACACAAGCATGATAAAAATTAATAACATGTTATTTAGAATATGATAATAAACAGGGATACAACGAAGTTGTATGATTGTTTTTATTGGTAATTTACTGAATAAATTTACTGAATAAATATTGAATTGAATTGAATTGAATTGAATTGAAATATTGAATTGAATTGAAGTAGTCACATAAACGAAATTTATTTTCCCGTTTTACAGGGACTCTAGGATCCTAACGTTGACCTGAATTTGAGACATAAAGTTTGCGATAAACGCAGTTTCACGACGAGAACAAGTTTGAACAGTTATTCACCGTTGATACACTGTAAAAACTACGGTGTCAAAAGCAACACCAGTCGGTGTTGTGAGAAAACCGCACCCTCAGGCGTTAAAAAACACCATGGAGTTTGAATATAACACCAAATAGTGTTGATATAACAAATAAAATGAGAGAAATAACACCCATTGGTGTTGAACTAACACCATGGATTTAACACTGGTGTAAAATGCTTGGTGCAGTCCTCTCACAACACCAAGTGATGGACTTTTAACACCACTGTTTTTCAAGTGTAGATATTCGACTGTTCAATTGACGGATAGAATTGTACAATACGTCACGTCACGATCTGACGACTCTGAGATATACATAATTTTATTGCCACTGCTCAATTAATGTGAAACTGTTCTATGCCACGTGAGCCATACTTCGCCATAATATACAAGAATATCTTTGATCAACGCTAGAATAAGAATATTCTATACCTGTATTTTTTATTTCCGCTAACAACACAGTTAAGTTATCGGGATTCAGATTGAATCGCTATAACCAGCAAACGCGGAGGATTCGGGAAAATGCATGATGCTTTCAGACTGAGATGTGAAGAGACTCATTACATCATGGAAAACGGGGATAGCATTCTGTAAAACAAAATTTCGTCAGCGAATATGGGTGCCACCGTAATGCCCATTTTTATTATCGTCATTCTTCATTCTGACACCGATTCGCAACGTGTTGAGTGAGTATATCAACAAGGACATCAATATTACTGCTGATCCTGGAGAATCTGTCAATATACAATGCACGATCCCAATCGGCAAGGGTACAGTGGAATGGAGGTCACGTATTGAAAATGGCGATGCACCTTTTTATATTGGTTACTGTGATAATCGCATATGCGCCTTGTATATTTCAGGCTATACCTTGACTGTGGAAAACGAAAACACATCCGATAAGTCTGTACTTAAGTTTACATTTCATACAGAAGGAACATACGAGTGTGTTAATACATTGTCACCAAATAATCCACAGAAATTTATAGTTGTCCTTAATACTTCATCTGAGTTTGGACCTTCTTGTCATTTGTCTTTTCCTCCTACCAATCATTCGATGATGGTGGAGATGACGTGTATTTTACCTGGAGTAGAAAATCACAATTTGACGATGAGTAACATTCAATTACAACTTACTCGAAACAGTGAAGTGATAAAACCAAATATTTCTACTACCAATCATATAATTGTCCGTCAGATATTGAATGATTCCAACGAGCTTTCTCAATATAGGTGCGCTTCTCTTAACTCTACCAAATCATGCGATTTTGAAGAAGGGGATTCTCCCTGTTATCAAATTGGTATAAATCCATTCATAAATCGAGTTACGGAAGGACAAAATACTATATTTACGTGCGTTGTTGATCAGGCCAATACAAGAGATCTTCAATTTGACTGGATAAAACTTCCAATCAGGAATCCCGAACGACTTTCAGGAACGCATACCCGCAGGCTCGGAATCTCAAATATCTCTCCGGCAGATGACATGCTAATTCTTACATGTAGAGTGACTCTCAATAAATATAGAGAAACAATCGAGGCTTCTGCGTTACTTAGGGTTGAAAGACGGCCTCTTAGATCAACGCTTCGAACTTCAAAGAGTGGTGAAGAAATCATAACATCGAAAGTTGTCACTGATGTGAACGTTAATACCAATGAGAAGACGATCGAAGAACAGAACACAACGATTACCCCGACCAACAAAGTAACATCAAGTCTTTCTCCAACCCAAACGGTATTTTACTACATTGGTATGGTGTCAGTAGGAGCACTCTTTCTGTCATTGATTATTTTCGCCACAGTACATTTGGGAAGGAAAATAAGAAACCATAGATCGTGTTTTAAATCAGACAATGCTGACGTAACTAGGTTACATAATATTTCTGTTTCCAAAACTTCCGACTTGTCACGTAATCAATCGGCGCCTCTTACAACGTCGACTGCAACTCATACCCAATTCTCGAGAAATCTGAATAGCGTGAATGACATCGTATTGTCGTCATCATCGTCATCGTCGTCGTCGTCGTCATTATATGCATCACCGTGTGTTGAAAACATGGATCGGTCAGTGAATCGTGCACCAGAAGGTCAACTAGTGGACGATATACGTCTTTATGAAAACATCCCCTCGGGGCGTGTGTTCCATTCAATTATTTACGAGAAGATGAGAAAGAAGTAGAAGCCCTGATGACCTGTAACCTTTAACTCCGAAATGTAATCAGTTCATCTGGGCCTCAAACGGAATACTTGACCCATTTAAGTAACATTAAAATCCGAAAAGCGATTCTTCAGTTATCATGGTAGTGAGCCCAAATCAGATATGTATGAGGCCTCGTGTCCTTTGGCCTCTCAACTCCGAAATATAATCAGTTAATATGTGCCCCATTCTAAATACTTGAACCAAGTTACATTGATATCCGACAAACAGCTCGAGTTATCATAGTAACAATCCCAGTTCAGACATAGTATTTACCAAAATGAGACATGTAGGAGGCCTTGTGACCTTTGACCTCCGAAATCTCAACAGTTCATTGGAGCCTTGTAATACACACTTGACCAAAGTTTCATCAAAATCCGATTGCGTTAAAGACAACAATTATAGGGCCTCGTGAACTTAGACCTTTCCACTCTAATATCTAACCAATTCTTTGGTGCCTTATAATTAGGGGTGGGCGAATGAAACCTTTTGGGGACATTTAATTTCAAACAAGTGGATTCTGTGGCCATTTTGGCTGCAGAATACAAATCTAATGAGTTCTTTGGTTTTATCTGATACTGATCCCAAGCGATTTTTCAAAATGGCCGCCAAAACCTCCCAAAATCACAGTTTTCCTACGTAAAACCTGAAATTTTTGTCCAAATATGGTTGTATTATCTAATCATATGTTTTCATGGTCACTGAGCACAAAAATAGATAAATCAGATCTGTTGGGTTATTTGTATTGTCTATTTTTTTTTTAGTTTTAAAACAGTATTTTTGGTCATTTTGGTTGTAAAATTGCCCCCAGAATCATAATCTGTGTACATAATACACCAAATATTTATGCAGCTGTGACTTGTAATATATCTAACCACATGTTTCTATGGTCACTGAGTCCAAAAATAGATAAATAAGACATGTTGGGTCGCAAGTATTACCTTTTTTTTTTAGTGAAACCTTCATTTTTTGTCATTTTTTGGTAAAATGGCCCCCAAATCGCCATTTGTGTACACAAGACTGCACAATCACGCATCTTTGGCTTGTAGTTTGTCTAAAAATGTTTTCCTGGCCTCTGGATTGAAAAAAAAAATATTGAAAACAGGACAGTTATATCAGTTGGATTGTCTGCATTTGCTAAAGAATCAGCATTTTAGTGAAATTTTGGTCAAATATTGCCCCAAATCATTTTTATACAGGATTTCAGATGTTCTTGCAATTGTGACCAATATGTTTGCGGTTATTCAATGTTTCACATGAACATCTCGACATTATAACAGAATTCAATATAATCAAATATCAGGATAGCTACATGTACATTTACTGCATATCATCCATGTTGTCAAAATTTGGGGGGAAACAATATTTGGAAAAATATGGTCAAAATTGTTCAAGATTCACATAAAACTATACAGACTTGCAATAAAGTGTACTCTTAAAGTTTCCAGTACATTCAGTAGCAGAGCATTAATGTCTTCCCTGACACTTAGGCGCGGTTCTAGAGCCAAATTTTAGGGTGCTACCGGGGCTTGACGGAAACATGGGAGAAGCGACCCAGCTGGGGGGGGGGACGTGGAAGTGGGATACCCCCTTCGACGGTAGGAATTTTTTTTGAAAATATGCATAGGAAGAGGTATTTCGAAGCATGGTAAATACATTTTTAAAGGTATATTTTATCAAGATTATTGATGATTGTAGTCAGGAATTTAAAAAGATGTACAGAAAGTATGTGGTAAACGGTATTTGAGAAGTCATACTTGCGAGGAAGAAGAGCTACTAAGCAGGAGGAGGTGTGGGATACCTTCCTCCCATGGTAGGCACTTTTTTGAAAATACGCATGGAAAAGTCCTCATCTGTTTCCAAGCATAATAAATATGTATTTCATGAAGTCAAAATTTTAAACATATGTACACTGTGAGTATTATTACTTTGGTGAGCCAAGCGACTGAGTAGGAGGTGGGTCTCCACTGTAGGAAAGTTTTGAAAATACGCATAAAAAGAGGTGTATTGAAGCATGGGGGAGTGTGTGTGAGGGGGAATACCCCCCCCCCCCGTACCGACTAAGATTATTACGGATTATAGTCAGAATTTCAAAAAGATGTATACTGTGAGTAGTCATACTTGTGAGGGAGCGAAGCAACTGAGCGGGGGAGAGAGTGTGGGAGGGGGTATACCCCCAACACGTGCAGTGTACAAATTTTCTGAAAATATATCTAGAAAGAGTCTTAGCACAGTAAATACATATTTTGCCAAGATTATTAGGGATTATAGTCAGAATATCAAAAAAAAATGTACACTGTGAGTAGTCATACTTGTGAGGGAGCGAAGCAACTGAGCGGGGGAGAGTGTGGGAGGGGGTATACCCCCAACACGTGCAGTGTACAAATTTTCTGAAAATATATCTAGAAAGAACATGTTTCTTGGCACAGTAAATACATATTTCGTCAAGATTATTAGGGATTATAGTCAGAATATCAAACAAATGTAAACTGTGAGAAGTCATACTTGTGAGAGAGCAAAGCGACTGAGTGAGGAGGGTGTGGAGGGATTCCCCCCCCCCGGAAAAAAAACTCTTTGAAAAATGCATGTAAAATACGTGTTTCTAAGCATAGTATTTATTAGGGACTTATGATCGGAATTTCAAAAAGATGTACAGGACGGTCAGGACGTATGTGGAAGACTGTATGTGGGTAGGCATACTTGCGAGGGAGCGAAGTGACCGAGCGGGTTGAGGTGTGGGAGTGGGGATACCTCCCTCCCACGGTAGGAGCTTTTTGAAGATAATATGCAGAAAGACGCATTTCTAAGCATGGTAAATACAATATTATTATGGAATATAGTCAGGATTTTGTACAATGTGAGTAGTCATACTTGCGAGGGAGGGTGTGGGAAGCGGTATATTCCTCCTTCCCTCAGCCCCACGGTAGGAACTTTTTGAAAATACGCATAGAAAAGACATGTTTCTAAGCGTAGTAGATACATATCTTATCAAGATTATTACTGATTATAGTCAGAATTTCAAAAAGATGTACACTGTGAGTAGTCATACTTGCAGGATAGTGAAGCGACCGAGTAGGGGGTAGGTCTCCGCTGTAGGAACTTTTTGAAAATACACATAGAAAAGAGGTGTTTTGAAGGATGGTAAAGGTATATTTTATCAAGATTATTAGTTATTATTATTATATATTGTGCAAAACTGTAATTCATGAATTTATATGTATAATGGTCATTATTTGCATTCATCTTGGGCTAGAAACATGTATTTTCTGTATATTTTTGTTAAAAATATCACTTTTTTTTTTACAGATATCACCCTACCCATGCCTCCAATGTCTTAAATATGCTAATATTTGAACTCAGCAACCTCAAGAACATATAAAAGGACATATTACACATCACTTTAATGCACTTTACTGTCAAAATATGGCCACAAAAGGTCATTTTCCAGCCATTTTCCCCAACAATTGGCGGGAACCAATATCAAATTTCGTCGTAGGTCAAAATAATTGTCGGATTTGTGTTCAACAGCCAAAATGGCCATAGAATCCACTTGTTTTAATTTTTTTTTTTGGTCATTTGCCCACCCCTATTATAATACATACTACACTCCAGTTAAATCAAAATCCGACCAGCTGTTCTTAACTTATCGCGGTAATGAGAACTCGTAACGGACGGACCTACAGACAGACGGACAGACGGACGCATGGACGGACAACCCGAAAACATGATGCCTCCGGTAACTTCGCTGCATGGGCATAAGAAAGATTCGTGAAGTACTGACATTTAATAAATAATTAAGACTTCAAAATGCGGTTCTAGTTCCTATAATCTCCCAACTGATAAGGTTATTCATCTTTATTTCTATACCTCAGATTGTGAACGTATAATTTTGTTATCTAACCTGTCTAATGTTTCCCTTTTTTTATACATGTAGTAACAGAAATCGCTATCACTAGCATATTTGTTATGAAGCTTTGTATGGGCTAAATATCCATTACGATCACACTTGAATTCAAATCCGTAATATGTTTGCTTGTCTCTACGCAAGTAAACAAATTCAAAACAGATTGTTTTAGCCTCGAAATACCCATAGGTTAGTGTATACATTGGTATAAATTTGTGGACCTTCAATCTAAAATTAAACTGTCAAACTTTGATATCTGAGCTACATAACAATGCGTAAATGGACAAAATAATAAACATCCTAGCATACAAAAGTTTGGAAAGTTATGGTCCACAGGCATGGTATGCACGGATAAACAAATTAGTACCCCCCCCCCCCCGAGTATAAATTAGTCAGACCTGTAACACAGTAGTCAGGAGATGGTCACACTGGATACTCTAGATTTTCACTTTCAAAGCAGTAAATGATCACTTTGAAGGACAATTTTTTTCAGTGCTTCAGTTTTAGACGTTATAAAAGACACTTAGAGCATGGTCTCATCAGATTGGGCGATGGGGTACTACCTCCCCTCACTTTCGGGGAAGATGTATAATTATCTGAAAATTTCTTTACTTTGTTTAAGTTGTTCTAATTAAGGAGGGTAATATTGAGATAAACATGTGCACACCTGTTAGCATGACATATTTACATCTTTTTATGATCTCATAAACGCACATGTGTAAAAAGAATATTTCGGGTAAGACTTATTATATAATGTAATTATTTATCTTTTCTGATTTCCATTTTACATCCTTAAATTATATCTTAGTTTGATATACTCATTTGTAATTATAATTACAAGAATTGGTTTAAATTCATTGTAATGAAATTGGAGATCGTAACTACAACGATTTATTGCTTTCACGATTCCTCACTGGATTTTTCATTGTTATTGTGTATGGTTTGTAATAGTGTGTATTGTAATTGCAGTAAAATACTGGGGTATAAGTAACATATCTACTAATCTTTAAAATTGCATAATATACAGCGTGGCCCAAAAAGAATGCTACACATCCGATCGTTAATTTCTTCAATATCATCCACAAAATGTTATTGGTGATTATTTCATTGGTTAGAACATTTCTTTTCCAACAAAATTATACCATGATCATTGATTTTGACTAAGGCGTTTAGATTCTAGTGCTATTTTTCTGAGGCAATGTAATTTTCTAAAATTGCTATTTTTTCAACTCCAGCGATCATCGGAACACCGAAATATTCTCGCGTAGCGACTTGCCATGGAATGGGCTGCACTATCCAGGTGCAATGACAATTACCATTGTATTCCGTATCAAAGCGAGACATTTCAGTCGTCTGTCTCCCCGCTTATTCTCTGGCACGCGGCTGTAACGTGAGAATATTTTGGTGTTCCCAGGTTCGCAGGAGTTGAGAAAGAAACAAATTTCGGAAATTACATTGCCTCAGAAAAATGGCCCTAGGATCCAAACGCCTTACTCAAAATCAATCATCAAGTTATCATTTTGTCGGAAAAAGAATGTTCTAACTAATGAAATAACAATTAATGGCATTTTGCTCATTATGTTGAAGAAATTAACGATCGTATATGTAGCATTCTTTCTGGGCCACCCTGTATAACAATGAAATAAAGATGTAACACAAAAACCCATGTCAGAGAATTAAATTGTAAAGCAAAAATTACGTCTCTGCAAGGGTGAAAAAGAAATGCACATCACAATATAATTTTACAGCATAATAGAAACATTTGAAATTATAATCATGATTAAAACATGAGAGGTAAACACACTTATTGATGATACGAAATAGATAATTACTGCACTGGTCGTACGCACTAACAGATTATAATTTGTGAATTTTGTCTGACTGTTGGGTTGAAAGTGAAACACAATGTGCTTACCATAGATCATTATGATGTCACGTACTTTGGAGACTCGCTTGGTCTCTTGTTTATTATAACTGTGAAGTGTATTGTTTGTAAAATGAGTATCAGTTTCAACATATGCAAGTTAAAGCATTATAATATGCTTGAAACTTGATACGCCCACACACAACAGTCTACACCGTAAGTATTATCGCGTGGAGACTCAGTGCGAGATATCTTGTATCGGGGTCTATGGGAAATGCGTATTTAGAATGAAATCAAATCGTCTCCAACGGGTTTATGCTGCTACGCAGTAGAAATGGTCTGAGAAACCTAGCCCGAGTCAAAGTGATATTCGGATACACCATTTGTTTCCTTAATCTTGGACCAGTACTTTTCCAGCACAAATAGAATTTGTTGTTACTGAAATGACCTACAACTACTTATTTTGACAGCCCTCTGTCTATTAGTACTTCATGTAAAATTACAAAATATTATACATATAAAATTTCCTGTAAGCTACGCACAAGAGTCTAGACTATTAGTATAAACACAATGCTACTATACGCAGCAGGGATGTTCTGAAAAAAGTAACCAAATCACAAAGAATAATGGGATAAACAAAACCTTTCATTTGTCTAGGACGAGTATTAAAGCACAACTATAAAGAATTTGTTGCTCTGCTACAAAACATTCAAATGACATAGCACTAGCTATCATAATGACTCCCTGTCTACTTGTATTTAATGTTAACTGATTAAAACATCTTATAATCTTACAATGAATCGGCCAATGAAAGGTTCTGTATGTAACACTTGACTATATTTACCATGGAGTTGAAGATATTATAATTTAATTTCTTCTTCTATCTACACTTTGATTACTAATGCAGAATATCTATGATTTATACTTTCGACTGTATATCGTATTTTATTTCATGTAACCATTGGATTTGCCAGGTTTTGTAAAAAATAAATTACCTTTGAACATTGAATACACTTTGAACTATGTGAATCATAACCGGCACTGCATTGTAATTAGTAACAATTTCACTACTATTCGAAGTGACACCTGATATAATGTGTGAGTGTTTGAGTGTGTGTGCACGCGCGTATGTGTATGTATGTTTGTATGTGCGTGTGTACACGTGTGTTTTTGCATGTGTTTAACTTCCATAATTGTCTATACATGTATATACTTTTCTTAAATATAGTTCCTTCCGAGGACGTAGGCTAGTGCATATCTTTGGAAGTGTAACTAAAGTTTAAAGATCAGAACTGATACTACACCACAAGCAGTGAAATGGGAAGGGTAAGGGTAAGGGTACAAATTTCTTTTTGCATGCCTTGGGCGAAACTCCAGTGCCTTAGCGGGTGGGGGAAGGGGAGTACACTCCCTAACCTACGCCTTTGCCCTCATCCATCGTCAAATTTTACAAGACCCATATAAACCTAATATTCCAGTGGGTGGGTGTGTTATCGTGTGGTTTTGTGTGTGTGTGTGTGTGTGTGTGTTGTTGTGTGTGTGTGTGTGTGTGTGTGTGTGTGTGTGTGTGTGTGTGTGTGTGTGTGTGTGTGTGTGTGTGTGTGTGTGTGTGTGTGTGTGTGTGTGTGTGTGTGTGTGTGTGTGTGTTTAACATTCGTATTTAAAGGCAGTGGATCTCATTTGCAAACATCCACGCAGACCAGGAAAAGATAACCCATGCCCTTAGGTTATTGATGAAGGGCATGTCTGTGAAATCTGGGGAAGAGTAATTGCTTAGAATTTGAAAAATGCAAAAGACAAACAATAGCCGTTTAGTGTACGTTCTATGGTAGGATTTTTTTTAGGCATGCAAAAGAAATCCACTGCCTTTAAAGACAGTGCATCTCTTTTGCATGCGTAAAAATTAACATTGTGTAAATACAATGGCATTTAGAAGAAAATATCATCTGGGAACCTTTAGCAACATATACGAGCTAGAAACTCAGTTTTAGTGGAATTATAGTGACCGTTAGACTCTGATTTGAATTTTTTTCTCACGAGAAAAAAATCCTACCATAGAACGTACACTAAACGGCTATTGTTTGTTTTTTATTTTAGCATTTTTTATATTCTAGGTAATTACTGACCCCCAGATAGCCTCAGGACATGGGTTATCTTTTCCTGGTCTGCGGGGTTGTTTGCAAATGAGATCCACATACCTTTAACGGGAAATTTTACAAAATGGGTAAGACTATGAGCCATAGACTTGGATACATGAGCCTGGTATTCAAATGGGTATGTGTGTTTGTCGTGTTTGTGTGTTTGTTGGGGGAGGGATGATATAATTATGATAATGCATAGACAATACCAAGAAAGGGGATGTATAAACTGGACGGTTGTTGTTGAAATTACGCGAGAGAACACGCTTTACAAATTGCCTGAAACCAAATCGGTTATTTAGCCCATAGATCAATGTTATATGGGTGGATTTATGAAAGTGTATTGATACATAATCAAAACGGAGAAATTCGTGAAATGATTTTGAGAGATAACTTGTAGTGCTTGCATATTTTGCACTAAGAATATCCGATAGGAAAGGTTTCAGAAATAATTTGACATTCAACAGAGCAAGATCCCCGCTTTTTATACAGAGTGAAACAAATTAATTATAAATTAAGTACCTAACGTAAGATCGAAATTTGCACAGCAATTCAGTTGTTGAACACATCAAAGAAAGGCAAAGCTGGTAGTTTATAGTCTTGGATCACCTTCTTCAACATTATGAATGGCCCCTTGAGAAAACTGTCAAACTTTGATAAACTAAGATACCAGATAGCTGGTTCCATTTTCCTGATGTTTGTTAAGACAATAGATCAGCGGTTTGCGATCGTAACAACACAGAGGACGTCAGATGAAAAAAAAATCTATTACATCCTACAGGATAGTGTTTGAATGGACAATTAAAAACCATAGAACATACAACTTTAGACAGTTATGTTGTCGCTAGCAAATAAATAAATATCGGCACATGAATTAAATCGAATATACAACAGTGTGTGTGTGTGTGGTGGGGGGGGGGGGTAGTCACTCGTTTATTTTCAATCTTTTAATCATGATTTCTTTGAACCGCAAATCTTATTGCTTCTTTTAAAAAACTTAACAGATACAGTAATAGCATGAATGATTATGTGGCTCAGATATTCAAAGCTGTAAACATTAAATGGTGCTTTTAAGCATGCTCAGGCGCTCTCTGACGAATTTACCATTCTTGATCATCGGATAATACCACGTCCTCCACGGGTATGTACTGGGTCCACTCCTTGGCATCCACGTGATCTATATAATATTTGTAAGGCCTAATAATGTTTGTGTGAGTGTATGTGTGTACGTGGCTGCGTGTGTGACATTTTCGTGCGTTTGTGCATTACGTGTGTGTGTGTACTTCCGCCGCATCTTTCTATTTTCTTAAACATGTCAAATGTAGGCCCTAAATCTCTTCATCCAATACCAGGTTTTATGCATATGAACCTAATATTCAGAAGTGTGTATTTGTGTGTGTCTGGTATGCGTGTCTGTGTTTAACTTCCGTGTCCACACTAAATGTTACAAGATGCGTATGAGCATAATATTCAGATGTGTGTGTGTGTGTGTGTGTGTTTCTGTCTGTGTCTGTCGTCTGTGTGTGTCTATGTGTGTGTTTGTGTGTCTGTGTTTAACTTCCTTATTCTACACCAAATATTACAAGATGAATATGAGCCTAATATTCAAATGGGTGTGGGTGTGTTTGTTTGTTTGTTGGGGGAGCGATATGCTGGATAATTATACAGGGAAAAACAGAAATGGGTTTTATAGACTGGGTGGTTGTTAGAATTTACGGGAGAGGATACACTATGCAACCTACTGAAAAATAAATCGATTGTATGTATGTTAATTTGATAAGGGTGGATTTGTGAAAATGTATTGTTACGTATTCAAAAAGGGAGAAATTCGTGACATGTGACAACTTTAAGTACTAGATAGCGTGTCAAAAATGTGCAAGTGGAAAGCGAAGTTTTTAGCACTTAAAAACATAATACTTACATCAACTTCAAGGACACAGATTTAGCTTTAAAATGCCGTTTGTTCTGTTAAATTTGCTTATTTCAATCTCGAGATATAATATTTAGTTAACAACAGCAGGGTGAAATCACAATTGTGCCACTTTTGATGTAGTCATTGATAGCATCATCAGATTTTCTTCCCTAGTAAAAGTGGCACAATGTTATTTTACGATTTCGCTATTCTCTAAAGATTACATCGAGATCCAAATAAGCAAATTAAACAAAACAAATATCATTTGAAACCTAAGACTATGCTTATCACGTTGATATAGAATTTTATGTTTTTTGTTTTTGTTTTGTTTTTTAGACACACTGGATTAATGTCTAGGGATTTTTTTTAACCTAGTGCCATTCAACAGAGCAAGCTGAATCCTGATAAAACAAATTGAAAAAAGGGATAACTTAAATATCCACAGTAAGAACGGAAAGAAAAATTAACATTGCATTTCAGTTGTTGAACAGATGAAAGGATGTAAAAGTTGTTGGTTTATGATCTTGGATCAATTCCTCTAAAGACACTATTAACTTATTGAAGACCCTTTTTCAAAAATATCAAACTTCGATATTTAACCTATATGACAGTGTTCAAATGGACAAGTATAACGCACTCTAAAATACAAAACTTTAAACAGTTATGTTGTCGCTAGTAAACTATGTAAGATAATTTAACCACATTATTTGTTTTTCAATAATAAAACAGAGTAAATGGAAGATGCAACTGTCACTCATTAATGTTCACTTTTCCAAAGCACTTAATGATTGCGTTAAACAGCAATTTTTCAGAGCTTCGTTTTTATATTTTATCGGAGATGATATTAGAATGGATGATTATGTAGCTCAGATATTTAAAACATGCAGAAAACTCCGTTGAATGATGCCTTTATTGCGCTCTCTGACAAATATTGAGCCTTCTTGATCATCGGATCAGATCATATCATTCAAAGGTATGTACTACACCCACTCAATGTAGAATATTCCTACCCTAGCGACCGCAGAAGGCAACCAGTTTTGAAAGCGAAAATAATTCTTTTCTAGTGAAAACGGAAGAATAGAAATTGCTCTTCACCGTAAAACTCACACCAAGACCTTTCTCGTTCAATTTTATTGGTCTAACCTACAATCGTCATTTTAACAATGAGAAGAGAAATAGAACCCAGACCAGACAAGCAAACGTATATCTAAGCCATTTTGCCAATTTCAGGGCGGGTGGAGTATAAGTGAACAACGAAGCGAAGATAGTAGTAGTTAAGTCATAAAAGAAATACGTAATATTCCAAAACATAACTATTAAGAAGCGAATCAATCCATTTAACACTAGAAATACATTCTGCAGAGATATGAAACGTACATAGTTCAGATTTATGAAATGGCTAGCAAGAGTACAAATTTCTGTTTACGCGGCGAAATCTCTGAATTTGACCTCACTTAATCACTCGCAATAATGATATAAATTTACCTCATATTTGGATGTTTCGTGAAATAGAAGAGGTGCTGAGGCAAACAGGACACCTCTGCCATTAAAAGTAAATGACATGATTGGGGTAGTCCTCAACTTGGGTTGGAACTATTCTAGAATCAAGTAAACTATGCAAGGATTCTCCTGTGAAAATCTTGTAGTCAAACGTTGACTCATTCTAAAATAAACAATGTCAATATCACTCGTAGCACAGAAACCTGGTGTGTGGCTCTCTATTGGGCTTGTTTTTATCGTCCTCGGATAAAATTAAGATACTCCTATGTTTATGCTTGATTCTCCTTAAGTAAACAAATTACAGACAAATCCTCCCAGGTGGGTGATCCACTCCTTCTAGTGTATGGTTGGTATATATTTCAACTCAATTGGTTCTTGAGGCATTTTCAAGTGTTCCCAATCTTGTCACTAACCTTTAAGAATTATTTAAGAATGCCTGAGTATGTTTTGTACAATCCTATGGTGTAAAATCAAACGGAACAAAATAATCAAATAAGCGGAATTTTTTAATAACTTGAACGAGCTTGATTACGCTAATCAATATATAGATTTCAATAGGTGCCCTAATCAAAATTTCCAGCTCCATTTGCTACATTTTCTTTCTGGTTTTCTTTGCCTCACGATTTAGAGTAGGGGTGGGGGAGGGCAAGTGCCCCTTTGCCCGTAGTTACGCCATTAGTACAAACTGTTACTATTGGCCCACGGCACATTATGTCAATATTATGATGTCATTTTTTTGGTTTTGTTTCCAACTGAATACAACATGGACTTATTTACAATCGTCAATATATTGGTACTACATGACTACCAACATAATAATTTACACTGATTCAGAGAGGTCAATTCATGTCATATTTGGCTTATTTTTAAAGGAAATGTTAGACTGTATTACAGTACTGCCCAAAATGGTTTACTTTAATTTGTTTAATGTTTTTATGGCAAAATGTAACCTTTGCTAGAAATAACAGAAATCTTCAATGATTTTAAAGGTAAAGTATGACATGATTTGGGGTGTCCTCAACTTGAGGCTCGATTACTACTCTAGAATCAAAGCTAAACTATTTGCAAGGCTTCTCCTTGAAAATCTTGTACGTCAATGTTCACTCATTCTAAACAATCAGTCAATATCACTAGTAGCATGGAAACCTGCTGTGTGGCTCTCTATGGGGCTTATTTTTATCCTACCCGGCAAAGAATAAGATACTCCTATGTTTATGCTTGATTCTCCTTAAGAAAACAAATTACAGACAAATCCTCCCAGGTGGGAGATCCACATCTGATAGTGATCAGCTGGTATATATTTCAACTCATTTGGTTCTTGAGGCATTTTCAAGTGTTCCCAATGATGTCACTAACCTTTAATGCAGGCTTATATTGATATAATAATTGATATGAGGTGTTACAGCATTTAAATCTCCTTGTTAGTATGGAAAACTCGACTTTGTAAACATGCAACAGTATTTCAATTTCAATTTCAATTTATTCATATTTCTGTTCAATACATGTAAAATAAAAGCAATAATACATCAACATACTCAATCTTTGACATAAACAAAACTGGTATAATGATGCAAAATATTACATAATGGTCAATAGCAAACAGACAGTGGATATAGGTAAAGAAATATGAATGGGGCCTATTTAAAGCAAGCTTGTAAGTCGTATAGACCCCAAAATATGTGGATTAAACGAACATTTCGGAGTACGAATAAACAAATTGACCAAAGAAATAAACAAAAGAAATCATAAACAACACAAGAAACAATATGAAAACCAAACGAGAACAAAAGAGAAATCAAAAGGCGTACGATTAATCCAGCAATTCAACAGAAAAGTGTGCGAGCGAGGAGTAGACAAATAAAATCAGACAAATCAGGAGAAGTCAGGATGAAATACGATAGTGCTCAAGTTTCTACGAAGGCAATTCGACTGTTGGCTCAGTATTATGGATATGTATACGAAGACATCATTCATAAGATGGATTCATTATAATATATGCAAATCACATTACATTCCGGCAAGAACGCTAAACCATGCCACGTGGCCGAGCACCTGCCGAGCTCAAGGAAATTGGCTAGTAGTTCTAAAGAGTATAACATATAAATTCATTTTTTTCCCGAGAGCTCGGCAGGTTGCTCGGACCAAGGTGCCGGGTAGCGTCCTTGTCAGAGCGTGAGTGGTGAACGAAAAAAGAGTAAAGGCTAAAAGAAATTTCTGTGTGGTATATGAACATAACGAATGTTGTTTTAAATTGCACTTGAATGAAGATATTTTTATACAGCAAGTAAGTTCGTGGGGAAGATCATTCCAAAACATTGGCCCTGTAAACATGATTATTTTCTTTGCAAAAATTGTTCGAGCGCGTGGAAGGTGAAAAGCGTCGCGCCGTCGAGTTGGATAATTATGTATAGCATCGTTTCTTGTAAACATGTGCGAGAAAACATCTGGAAGTTCCCCATTCGAAAATTTGAACATAAATATACCGACATTATAGTAAAATAAGTCTATTATTTTCAAGATTTTATTGCTTGCAAAAAGGTCATTTGTGTGGGACAAGTAGCCAGCGTTATCTACAATTCTAATAGCACGTTTTTAAATAAGAAAAAGAGAGTCCAGTAAAAATTTTGAAGCATTCCCCCATGCAAGAATCCCATAGTACAGATATGGCGAAATTAAAGTTGAGAATATGTTTTGTAAAATGCGGCTAGGAAAAAAGTGTTTGAGTTTATTAAGAATTCCGGTGTTTCTGGACAAAATTTTACTGAGATAATTAATGTTGGTTTTCCAAGATAAGTCATTATCGATATGTAAACCTAAAAATTTAGTACTATCAACCTGTTGAAGATTAGTGTCACTAATTTTAAGAGGAGTGGGGAGGGCATTCAAAGAATTACTAAAGATCATGTAGTTGTTTTTTTCAATATTAAGAGATAATTTGTTTGCGTGGATCCAAGTCTGGACTAGTCTTAATTAATTATTCATTGTATCAGCGAGTAAGGTGGGATTGTTATGTGAATAAAATAAATTTGTGTCGTCGGCAAAACAAATAAAAGAGAGTACCTGAGAAGATTTTTGAATGTCGTTAATATATAAAATAAATAAAAGTGGGCCCAATAGGGAACCTCGGGGGACACCGCACGAAATCAATTTTAGTTGAGAGTCAGGTCTATTGATGCTAACGTACTGTTTCCTATTCTTTAGATAATCCCTAAACCATTCAAGAGCCCGCCCCCCCCCCACGGATTCCATAGTGACTTAATTTGTAAAGTAAAATTTCATGGTCTATCGTGTCGAATGCCTTCGAAAAATCAAGGAAAACACCATGGTATGAGAAGCATCATCTATAGCATGAGCTACCTTGTCAATAAAACTGAGTAATGCATGGGTAGTACTTTGTTTTTCTCTGAAACCAAACTGGGAGTTAGTGAAAACCTGACAATTCAAAAGAAACCTAAGAGTGCGTTTGTAAACAAGTCTTTCAAGAATTTTAGAAAATGATGTTAAAGGGAGATAGGACGATAATTATTTACGAAATCTTTTTGACTTTTTTTTTAAACGGGGACAACTCTTGCAATTTTCATCTTGTCTGGAACTTTCCCACTTGATGAAGATTGGTTAAAGATATATGTTAAAGGAGAATTAATTTCTTGAATTATGCTTTTTAAGAGAAATTTGTGATTCCATCGTAACCAGGACGTTTTTGTGTTTCAAATTAGTGACAATTGTTTTTACCTCATCTTCAACAATTGGTACAAAAAAGAAAGATTGCGTGTTACGTTCTCCTAAAAATGAATGAAACTCTCTATCAGTAACAGGGATTTTTTTCGGCAAGATTAGGCCCAATATTGACAAAAAAATCATTGAAAGCACCAGCTATTTCAGAAGGGTTATCTGTATGAATACCGTCTTTTTCTATAACGTTAGGTGGATTGTTTACGGTGTTGGATTTCAGCGCTTGGTTAATTCCACGTACTCTTAACATCATATTTGCAGTTATCAAATTGCTTTGCAAAATACATTTGTTTAGCTAAACGGAGTGAAGATGATAAAATATTGCGGTAACGAGTATATCGAGATTTATTAGTAGTATTGGGATATTTTCTGTACTTATGAAAGAGTTTTTTTTTTATTAATAGACCTGAGGAGTGATTTCGAAATCCACGGTTGTCGAGCAATTTTTTTATAATTTGAACGAGATGGTCTTTGTAATGGCATGATCGTGTTGAGATGGGTTATTAAAATATCAAGAAATTTTTCGTAAGCAGAATTAACGTCATTTTGATTATAAACAATGGACCAGTCGACAGATCTCAAGCTCTCCTTAAGTCTATTAAGGTTCGACTCAGACATTATACGAAAACCGGGGTCGTGAGGACAATTAGAGGTCATGGTTTGGATATTTGAAATAAGTACATAGATCGGGAAATGATCGGTTATATCTGAAACTACTATACCGGGTTTAACATCAGAGAACAGGGTGTTTACAAAAATATTATCAATTAAAGTGGATGAAGTATCAGATATTCGAGTGGGTTTCTTTATAAGCGGGATGAAAGATTTGGACAACATTAAATTAAGGAACTCTTGACAATTATGATTATTATTACAATTCAACAAATCTAAATTAAAATCGCCCATGATGAAGCACGTTTTGTTATTTAGACAGTTTCTGGAAAGGATCCCATGGAGAAATTCAATAAACTCAATAGGAATTGGGAGGTCTGTATATTTCCCCAACAATAATTTTACCTTTGTTTGGTGTGTTTACCTCGATGAAAATACTCTCAATAACATCAGACATAAAACAACATTCTTTTACAAGCTGATAATTCAAATTCTCTGTAATATAAAAACCAACTCCGCCACCTTTCTTACCAACTCGGTTGTTTTTTATCAAATGAAAACGATTAATATTAAATAGAGAAGAAGGTGATGCATCATTTAGCCATGTTTCGCTAAGACCTATGACACTGTATGTAAATTTCAATTCGTCTGCAAATAAAAGAAGTTGATCAAAATTTTAGCTTAGGCTCCTGATGTTGAAGTGTGAGAGAAACAATTGGTTTGGGTCTGAATGAGATAGTGACGTGACCACCTTTTCCAAATTATAATTTGAGGTAGGATTTTTTGGAATATCATTAGGATCAAAATCAATTTTCAATTCAGGGATTTTAGAATTTAGAAAAATATTCATGTCAGGGTTGTTACCGTCTTCACTACTTGAAATATTTACAGGCGGTTGGTTGTCGGAAGCAAGATTATGCATATCGTTCACAAAAGATAAGTTGATTGGATCATCCATTAACATGCAAGAAAACTGATTGATATGTGAACAGTAGCTCCAAAAGGACCAGCCGCGAAAGCAGGGGCCCCCTCAGGGCTGTTACACATGCCTTACTATTGCACTTATACAACTGGATCAAATATTCAAACGGAAGATAAATACTTCTTCTGCCTAACAATAACAAAAATGCATAGAATGACACACTGGCAAAGCACAGGCAGAGAACAAACAATGAATGCCAATATATCTTGTTTGAATGGAACGATTCAAGTAAATAACTGGGTATTGCCTTCATTAGGCATAAAGTTAACAATAAAACACCTTGGATGATTGAAAACAAGTGAATTGAAGACACGTATTTATGCAAGCATGAGAGCAGAAACGTGAGCACTTTTGTATGGAGTTCTGCCGTAAAAGCAACAGGTGAACAATGTATAATTAATGAAAACTTGAGCTTGAAGCTTAATAGCGGAAAAGTACCAGTGATAAATGTAGTTAAAAGGTTACCAGAGCATCGACTATAGACCAAAGATTCACATAACTTACAGAGAGATATGCTCCTTGTGATTAAGGAATGCAACTGTGGAGTTTTACATAAGAAAATACACACACTGTTGGTTTGTCTTGATGCAAGACTTAGACTTAAATTGAAATTCAGAATAGAAAACGCCCTTTGTTCAACAACACAGGAAATCAACATACGCTCGTAACAGGAGAAATGTAAAAAAAAATAAATGATACATGTATAAATCCAATTCATCTTTGTCATCAGATCATGGATTGTAGTTTGTTCAGGAAGGCACATTTTCGTTGTTTCAAGTGTTTTTACTGTAATGAAGTGGATTTTATGTTCTACAACGTATAGGCGACATGGTTTCGATACACAGCCATGGACAATAAGTTACAGGAAACGTAACCACTAACATCTGAAGAATTCTCTGTTGCACCAAAATAACCCGTGGGAATCCCAAGTGATGCATTCTAGAACATTTTATACATGTATTGTAATTTCCGCTAATACAACACTATGCGAGTTAAATTCACCTATAAATACGGCATCCATATCGCTTGGGTCATTGCAAGGAAACGTGTAGCATTCGGGCAGGTGCAGGATACTTCTGACTGAGATGTGAAGAGACTGCTGAAATCATAGAAAACGGGGATAGCATTCTGTAAAATCGAATCTCGTCAGGAAATATGGGTGCTGCCGTAATGCTCACGTTTTTATTATTGTCATTTCTCATTCTTGCACCGATTCCCAACGTGTTGAGTGAGTATATCTTCAATATAACTGCTGATATCGGAGAACCCGTTAATTTACCATGCATGATCACAATCGGCGAGGGAAAAGTGCAATGGAAGTTTCATTACAAAGATAGCGATGAGCCTATTCATATTGGTACTTGTACAGGTTGGCATTACCCGTGTGAGGCCATTGCTGAATATACTTTAATTGTAACAAAAGAAAACCCATCATTGACTGAACTTCAATTTACATCAACACGTCTTAAAGAAGGAACATACGTGTGTGTTAATACACTGTCTCTAAATAATGACAGAAATTCATGGTTGTCTTAAATACTTCATCGGAGTTTAGACCTTCTTGTCATCTGTCTTTTCCTCCTACCAATCATTTGATGATGGAAACTTTGGTGGAGATGACATGTATTTTACCAGGAGTGGAAGATGACGATTCGGCGATGAATAACAATGAATTACATCTTACTCAAAACGGTGAAGTGATAAAACCAAATATTTCTACTACCAACCGTATAATTGTCCGTCAGACATTGAATAATACGGACGACCTGTCGCAATTCACCTGCACGTCTGCAAACTCCACCCAATCATGTAATTTTAATATTGAGGAAGGGAATTCTACCTGTCATCGTATTGGTATAAAGCCACTCATAAATCGAGTTACGGAGGGAGAAAATGCCACGTTTACGTGCGTTGTTGATCAGGCCAAAGCAAGTGATCTTCAATTTGACTGGATTAAACTTCCAATCAGGAATCCCGAACGAGTTTTAGGGCTGAATACTCGCGAGCTCGGAATCACAAATGTCTCCTTGGCAGACGACATGCTTGTGGTGAAATGTAGGGTGACACACACTAAATGTAGAGAAACAATCAAAGCTTCTGCCTTACTGAGTGTTGAAAGTCCACGTACATCAACTCTTCGAACGTATTCCAAGAGTGGATATGAAGTAACACCGGCTTTTACCACTGATATGGACACTGCCACCAAAATCACCAATCAAGTAACGCAGGATACATCCACCGGTGGTGAGAACACACAAATTACATATCTTGACATCAACCACTTTCTTTCTACCACCCTGGGAATAATGCTCATCATACTCACTATTTGTGCCTTTGTTGTCGGTGTTGTAATTGTGGGACTGAAAGCCTACAGACATATGAAGGGGAAAAACAAATATGACGGGGGGGAGAATTAATTCCGTTGTATTTCATGTCCAAAGTAGAAACTCTTCCGAAAATGATTCGGAAGGAGACAATCAGAGCGAATATGTTCTTCATGTTCGAGAGGAATCACCTGTCGCTGTTGCTGATGCAGGACATTATGAAGACGTATCCAATCAAGATGGAAGATGCTTCATCGGAGCCGCGAGTCGAAACCAAGATTTAACCTTGACACCTTTACGGGTCGCAGAGGAGCCATCGGATGGAGCTCGAGCAGTGGAGTGTTTGTACGCCACTGTGAACAAAGCTGAAAAGACTGCCCCTTCACGGAACACGGAGGAGCCATCGCATGGCATTCAACCAGTGGGGTGTTTGTACGCCACTGTCAACAAAGCTGAAAAGGGTGCCAGTCATCCTTCAAAGGACACTGACGAAACCAAGGTGGATGTGCAACTGTCGCTTGTACCGCAAAACATC